>APFE030717254.1:0-10998 GCA_000404065.3 Pinus taeda
TAAAAGAATGAAAATTTACATAAGCTTCTCTCGTGAACGGTTAGCCTACAAATGACCCTCCATGCGCTTTAAATAGAAATCATGGACCAATCGGGTGTTAAGCCACGGATCAAGTGTCGGTAATACAGAGGAGAGAATGAACTGTCGGATCACTACATATCATGACCGTCGGATTGTAAGTTACAAATGTACATAGTAAAGAAACACACTTTACCTAAATCTATACTAGACCAAGTTATACTTAACTATTCCTATGTGTCGGAATATCCTAACATACCCCCTTAAGAACAACTTGGGATAGGATTGAAGGATTTACAAATTTGACACAATAGGAGAAGGAAGGAGGCACTAGAGCATATCCCCCCTTAGTGACAACTTCCTGAACTCCAACCATAAATCAAAGTTTAGTAAACTTCGCCTCTGTGAGAGCTTTTGTAAAGATGTCTGCAACTTGATCATCTGCTGAACAATATTGCACTTCAAGAACATGTTCATGAATGAGCTTTCCGATGAAGTGCATGTGTAGTTCAATGTGTTTGCTACGTTGATGCTGGACTAGATCTTTGCATAGTTGAATGGCACTTTGATTATCACACCAAAGTGTAGTCGGATGTTGCTGCTGAAAGCCAAACTCTGATAGGATCTAACGAAGCCATAAGGCTTCCTTACTAGCTTCTACGGCACCATGATATTCTACTTTTTCTGAAGAAAGAGAAATGGCACCTTGTTTCTTGCAAGTCCATGTAATAAGTCCTGAACCAAGAGTGAACACATAACCGGCAGTAGACTTCCGATCATCAGGGTCACCAGCCCAATCGGAATCAGTGAAACCAACCAATAGAAGAGATGCTTCGGCACTGTAATGAATGTCAAACTGAACTGTACCTCGAACATAACGAAGTATTATTTTAGCTGCTTTCCAATGACTTTCATGTGGGGTTTGCATAAACCGAGCAATAAGACCAATAGCAAAGGAAAGATCAGGACGAGTATGGGTTAGATACAAAATTTTTCCTACAAGTTGACGGTATAAGGTAGCATCAACTTTAGGGGAAGTACAAGTGACTGAAAGTTTGACTCCATATTGAAAGGGAGAAGGAGTTGGCTTACAATCTTCCATGTGAAAATGGCGTAGAAGATCACAGACATACTTGGATTGGGAGATGAAAATACCTTCCTTGGATCGCAAGACTTGAAGACCAAGAAAATAATGTAAGTGTCCTAAGTCTATCATTTCAAACTTCTTTTTAAGGTTGGACTTCAGGTTGATAAGGTTGGGATCACTACCAGTGAGGATAAGATCATCAACATAAAGAACAAGAATGATAAGATACTTGCCCACTTTCTTGGTGTAGACAGTATTGTCAGAATGACACCTAGAAAAGCCAGATTCTAAAAGAAAGCTATATGTTTTGGCATACCAAGCCTGAGGAGCTTGCTTGAGACCATAAAGGGATTTCTTAAGCCGGCATACAAGACTGGAGTCTGTTTGTATAAACCAAATAGGTTGTTCCATATAGATTTCTTCATGCAAATCCCCATGCAAGAAGGCGGATTTAGCATCCATCTGATGGACTTCCCATTTGAAAGAGGTAGCAAGGGAAAGAACAAGGTGGACAGAGTTCATTTTGGCAACAGGGGAGAAGGTTTCAGTATAGTCAATGCCTTCAACTTGTGAAAAGCCCTTAGCAACAATATGAGCTTTATGTTTATCAACTTTCCCATCTGGTCCATACTTGGTTCTGTAAACCCATTTGCATCTAACAAGTTTTTGTCCCTTTGGTAGAGGAACAAGATCCCATGTATTGTTTGCCAATAATGAACGATATTCTTCATTCATAGCCACGTCCCAATCTGGATGGCCTGAAGCTTCTGCAAAGGTGTCAGGATCATAATTCGTTGAGACTTGAGCCAGTAAAGAAGAAGCTCTTTCGAACTGAGAACGTGTACGGCGATGATCTGTAGGATCACCGGCAACATCACCCACTGCATTCCGAGTAGCACAGACCCATTTTGGAAGTGAAGGAGCTGAAGGAGGATCCTGAGAAGGTGGGGGAGGATTGTCATCCTCACTTTCATCATCTGAAGAAGAAATATGTTCAAAAGTAGAAGAGATAAGAGAGAGGTGGCACATGCGCCGAACTAGGCTCGTAGGCCGATTTATTTTCATCAAACTTTACATCTCTTCTAATGATAACATTTTTGGACTTAAATGGAATAAGTCTATATCCTTTGTAGGACCACCATTGGAAGTAGTTGGTGCTGTCAAGAATGACTTGGCATGGACTTTCCATTTTAACAGAAACTGAAGCTATATATGCAAGAACTAAGTGTTCCAATGGAAAGATCTCGAAAAATTAGGCTGGTTCAAAAAAAACAGCTTTGAAAACGGCTTCCGGATGAAAAAGTTATGGCTTTTTGAAAAAAAGTTGATGAAGGCACCGACAAAGTGCGAGAATGTGCGGAAATGAAAAAAATGCCCCTAGCTTTGAACCAAGTGAGCTATACAAAGAGAGACAGAGAGAGAGAGAGAGGGAGCGGGGGGCGCTTTGTTTTCTTTGGTCACAGCTTTTGGGTTGCTGTGCTTGCTTGAGGAAAGCTCTTTTTCTGTCCTACAAAACAAAAAAAAAAAACCCAACACGGACATACAAAAAAAAAAGCCTTATGGCTTAAGTTAGCTTTACTCGGGAACTAATATTTTCCTCAATGTTTTGGATTTTCTGAGATCACACTAAGGCATAGGAAAAAGAGATTACGCATGAGAAAAATCCTTCTTTCTATTCTGATTTGCCCAGATCGCACCAGAGTCGCAGGGCAAAGAGCATACGCAGAAATAAGTATAGTATCCGGGTAATAAAATACGAGCAAATAAACCAAAACGAAAAAAACAGAGAGAAAATAACAAAACGCAAAATAAACATGTAACTCCAGATCTTAAAATGACGCTATCTAGGGCTTAACGGAAACCTTTTCGCGGAAATGAAAGGGTCCTCCGTGGAACAGATGCTCCTAAAAAACAGAGCACCCTCTCGGCCCTTGAAAGCAGTCATAAAGCAGCAGGATTCTAGGGAGATGGTCGTCGATGCAGTTGGTACCGGCTTCAATGGATCACCAACGGACGCGGCCCTCAAAATAGCTCTGATACCAGTCGAATTTACAGGGTAAGTTCCTAGACATAACACCAAAGACACGCTCACAAACAGATTCACAGATCATACACCAGTATTTTGACGTGGTTAAAACCCTCAAAGAGGGAAACAGTCCACAGCCTGAGCCAACGCGGCCACTTCAGGCAATTTATTAATAAAAGAATGAAAATTTACATAAGCTTCTCTCGGAAACGATTAACCTACAAATGACCCTCCATGCGCTCCATGAGATCCAGGCAAGGGGACCCGGATCTGCCCATGGGGAGTGTGAAAATAATGCAGATCTGAAGGATGATGTGAAGATGGGTGCATATCTGATTAAGTGATGATGCATGGATGTGAAACAAGTGTAGCGATTGATAAAATTGAAGGACAATGAAGCATGTGAAGAGAGTTGCCACAATAGCGACCTTTGGTGAAAAATGGGAAAACTCATGGGACACTTGGGAAAGGAAATCTATAACTTGAAACAACACTTCTACAAGATAAAAACAAGTTAAAACATCAACATTCGTTCAAAGAAACAAGTGAAACAAAATTCTCACAAGCTAAATAATAAAAAAGGACAAAAGACAATAAAAGAAAAACTCACCCAAAAAAGTGATGACAATGCTCCGAAGGTTCCTTGATCTCCTTGGGAATGTCATAGCTTGATGATCAAATGTACAAATGATCTCTAGAGGCATTCATTACATAGAATTTAGCCAATTGGGATTTATGATGTGCATGCTTGAGATCAAGGACAAAGCGACACTTGGCGAAAACTTCTAAAGATAGCAATGTGCCACCTTTATTAAACTAATAATAGATCCCTTCTTCCTACGGATGCTTCTTTCCCTTTAGTTTTCTTTCTTTTCCAGGGGGGAACATGTCATGCATTGCCTGGAAAGATTGCATAGTTCTGGGAAGGACTGGGCAACTCTTTGGCTCATGCACTACACAATTTTTTAGCACAGTGGGTTCTGCGCAACTTTTGGGTTGAGTGGCTTTGGGCTTCCTCTCATGCTCTGTGCAATTTCCAAGTTGAAGGATGGTTGTTAGCTGGCTCTACGCAATTTTGGAGCTGAAGACTTACTAATAGCTTGGACTATACAATTCCTAAGAGCAAGGTTGGTTTTCATCAAGGATTTCACAGTTCACTAAGGCAAGCCTGGAACCGGGTTGAAACCAAGTCAAGAGATTGGTTTGTGGGTTAGCAGTAAAGCAAGTAAGAAAAAAAAAACTGAAATAATAAACAAGAAGCTCAATCAAAACATAAGTACCTGGGTCAGTGCGGGATGAGCTATTGTGATTTAGGAGGGAGGCTCGAAAATGAAGCATAGGAAAAATTTTGGAGGGTGGTTATAACCGCTACAACATTGGTGACACATTGGTAGAACTCCAACTCTCTATATGGACCTTGTCTTGTATAAAGCAATTCTAACTCTTCCAGAAGTATTGTTCGATTATTCGATCGTCATAACTTCTTCACTAGCTTGAGTTAAAGATGTACTCCCTACCATTCTCTTTATCGGCAGCACACATACCAAACCAAGTCAACTGAGTTGTTTCGATTAGGGATGAGAGGTATATTGATGCACAAGTAATATAGAATGCTAAATTTTTAGTTTCATCTATGGTGTTGCTCCGCTGCCAACAGGCATAGACAGTACCTAGGCGTAGTCACTTCAGGGACACAAGCATTGCTATGCTACTAGTGATCTTGGACAGTACCCTGGCAAAGTTACTTGCTTCACCTCTCTGCGTAGGAAGCCTTTCTCTTCTTTTGCCTTTATTTTATTTTTATTTCATTTTTCATTTTCAAATAACTGTGCATAGGCACTTATTTATTCATGAGGCAGAAGAGGGATCTTGACTTATTGAGAGCAGAAGAGGTTTCCCCTTCAGAGAAGGATGTGTATATATACCTCTGGCATATGTGTTAAGGTTTCCCCCTCTCCTTACTCTACTTGATTAAGTTGAAAAGGGTTAATCGAATATAGAAAACCGATTAGAGTAGGCGGTACTAGTTAAGAGTGCAAGCATTGTGATTTCACCAAGACTCACTCTTAAATGAACGTATTTTACATCACGGTATCATTGAATGGAAGAAAAGAAAGACCTTCATAAAGAGAGGGAATAGACAGCTAACCAAATGGTGATAGTTGTACAAGTCCTCTTATATTTCACCCTGCTTATCTCAAGAAGCCAAACACGGTTTCATGTGAAAACTAATCCTGCATGTGCATAATACAACAAACAAGCAAAGGAAAGAATTAAGATGAAAACAAAACCAAGTAATCAAAAACAAAATAAGAAAGAAAACATTACTCCTACTCCTAAGCTAAGCGGAGCATGGGCCAACTCATGTGAAGTGATATTTCTAATGCATCCATCGGCGCATTGGTTGACCCAAGTAGGTGATGGCATGGTTGACGAGAAATATATTCAAGATAGATAAGAAAGATAAAGCAATGCAAACCAAATCGTTCAAAGTTTGAATACGTCCACAAAAAAAAAAAAAAAAATTGAAATCACATGAAAGGCACTCTACAGACGTATCATGGTGTTGTTTCATATTGTGCGTGGATGACAAGCATGTACACTCCTTCGAACTTGATAGACGAGAAAACATGAAGAAAGAAGAAAATTTTCATTCTGCAAGAGTGCTTGCTACGTATGACTCCTCCAATGCATGAGCGATAGGATCGTGTGATTCTGGTGGAGGATGTGAAAACTATGAACTAGATTGATTTTCAATGTGAACAAGAGAGTGATGAGGATCCTGGGGAGGGTTAACAAATTTCTTATTGGATGTGGAACTAACCTTAGGGCTACGAGAACTTGACATAACCATCAGCTCAGGCTAAAGTGCCTCGACAGCTTGATGGTTTTCCACTTCATCATAAGATGGATCATCAAAGACCGGTGGCTTAGAAAGACCAACAGTAGGTGAATCAAAATTGTGATCAAATGAATGAGTGAAAATATCATGACATCCATGATTAAAATATTCGAGATGGACAACGGCATCCTCATGATCTGATGACTTGTAAAGAGGGGTTGATGAAAAAAAAGAATTCACCCTCTAAGTTTCCATAAATTAAAGATGAGAAATAGAGTGGATTCGAGAAGAAAGATTTATCCTCTCCGCAATCAAATGACAGACTAACATCCCGCATGTTATGCGATTGATTAGAACTAGAAATATTTGAAGATAATTTTTCACAAGAGGAACTAGAAATTGTAGAAACACAAAATATGTCAAGATAAAGCGAACGAGGTGCGGACAGAACGAGGTCATCCTTCACCGCAACTTCTTGTTCAGTTTCCCACACATACTCATAAAAAATGATAGCGTAGGTTGACTATTCAACATCAACTCCATCCATAAATCTATCCTCATGAACATGGCATGTGAATTCCAGAATGGATGAACAAAACACACAAAAATCTAGATGATCAACAAAACCGAAGGATGAAGGTCTAGGGGATGGGACCACGTGACAACCATCAGGCTTGCATTCCAACTCTGCACAGAAATCCAAAGCAGGTGGGGTAGGAGGAGATGATGATAATTTAATAGGTGAATTCACAAATTCTCCCACCTCGTCCTGTGGAGGTAGAGTTGTTTTATGAGAAGGGGACAGACATTCACTTGAGACAGCAACCTTGTCTGTCTCAGATTTAGAAGCTCTAACACCGAGGATTGTTGGGAAGGGTTCGAAAGATTACAACTCATGCAAATTCTCAGAGATGTGAACAAGATACTGAAATCTTCCATTCAGAAATTTCGAGTCAACTTCATCTTCAAGAAATTCAAAACAGTAATGGTAGAAACGATCATAAAAGTGTGCAATAGATTCACCAGGTGCTTTTCATAATTTTAAAATTTTGCGGTTAAGCGTTTTACGGTCATAAAAGATGAAATAATTGCCTAACTCTCAGAACATGTGATTGAAAGAGTGTATATAGGCTGTGGGAAATGTGTGACACCATTGATTGATCCTCCCTTTAAACGTGTAAGCAAGAAACCCATAGGCAATGTCATCCAAGGGGACTTCATTCCTCTCACAGAAACCCAAAAAGTAAACTTTGTGAATTAACAGGGATGTTCCACTTTCACCATCATATTTAAGTTGTGACAAGTCATCTGTAACATCTGCTGACACATCAAACTCAGAAGCATGAGAAAAACATGTCAAGGTTGAGATTTTGATGTAAGTCATGAATGATGTGTAAAGATTCAAAACAAAATTTGATTTCTTAGCTTGTCATATGTCCCTCCTTCTAGCGCCATATATGTTGACGTGCTAGACTCACCAACATTCAGGGGGATCTCCTTGGTAAGAAGTCCCAACTAAACCTCAGACCATTTGGAGTAGGAGTCACAGCATTGGGTGGTAATATGGTGCCTTGACCGTAGTAGCACGTAGAGATAAATATGATGACGTTGGTCGTAAGTGTGTGTGTGACCTTGCAGCGAGTCAAGTGAGATGCATGGGGGTTCTAACACATGGAGAGGGAAAGGAAGTGTTTCCCTTAGAAGCCTGTAATAGTACACAACCTGAAAGGAGCACACAAGCGGAATGAAATCAGAAGATGGAGTGCAAAATAGTCCACAAACCAAAATGACGAGTTAATCCAACAACACACATTCAACAAGATTCATACAATTGCATACAAAGTAGTACATAATAAAATGTGTAAGTTAAACAACATATGTTGCTAAAGTAATTGGAATAGTCCAACTACAATAACAACATATGCATGAAATCATGTTGGCTCAGTTATTATTATTATAAGTGAAAGTTCCATCCATACATACACCATTGACAGCCACTAGCCCTAATAGTGGAACATTACAGATAAGAACACTTGCTCCTCCAAAGAATTATACTCTCTACGTTGTGGAGAAGCCAAGGCTCATCTCAATACTCCCAAGAATTTCCTAAGCTTGAGCCTAGCCAAAATCTTGGCTCCCAAAAGCATGTTCTATGAGTTATGAGGTTCTATTTATAACACAAGGTGGGGTGACTCTTGACATTCCCCTTTGTGACTCTTTGACTACCCTCATGACTCTTCAACTTCCTTACAAGTAACTCATTACATAACATGATGACCTTTCACATTCCGCTAATGACACTTGGAATTTCACTTACAACATATTTACAAATAATATTACATTTTCTAGATATACCCATGTAAGACAAAATAGGTTGGAGGCCGCCTAACAAGACAACACACTATGACTTCGAAGTTTGGGGAAGACCAACTTGGCAACCTCCACTTGGTGCTTCTCAGTCACATGCCAAGCTTGGTACTACATGATGGTGTCCCCAAACTTCTTGATGTTGTCTTCCCGAAGGCGGACTCTTTCCTCCATGGCATCTAGGTGTATGGTCTCGGAATCTGTATCCAACTCATTCTGAAGCATGAGCAGCATGATTTTGACCTTGATAGGACCATTGATGTACTTTTTCATGTTGTGTGCATTCATATCCAAGTCTTCTTTAGTGGTTGTTGGGATGGGGTCCCCTGGGTTAGTTTGGGGTTAAGATAACCCAAATTTTGGTACAATTTTGTATAATGTAAAGTCTTCGTGATTTGTGGATGTGGAGTGCATAGGTGAATAGGAGTCAAAGGGGCTTATCCCCTTGTTTTGAATAAGTTTTGAGTCAGTTTTGAATAAGTTTTGAGTCAGTTTTGAGATTCACCCATGGTCTGCGAACCATGACATTGTATGAAAAAGTCTATAAATAGTGAATCTTAGTGAAGGGACAAGTAGAACTAGATGGAAGGAAGATAAGGAATTTGGTTAATTGAAGAGTCTATGACAGGAGCTAGGGAAGGAAGGCTATGCTTCCTGCTCTAAGATAGGGAAAGAAAGGATTAGCACCTGAGTGCACGGAGGCCTAGGTAGAGTCCGCAGTTGAGTGCGCGGAGGCCTAGGTAGAGTTTACAGCTGAGTGCGCGGACCCCTACAGCTGTGTGTGCAGGGTAGTTTGAGTCTGTAATCTTGAATTGAAGATCAATAAAGAAAGTTTTTTGAAGAATTCCTGAGTACTTTTGTTATCTCTCTTAATGTCATATGTTGTTGATGAATGATTTGTTTTATGAGATATTGATTGAATGTTGCACGATTCTCTTTAATAAGTCTTAATAATGTATGCAATGCATGTTCCAATAGTTTCGCGAAGACTCTCGTGATTTCTCTTATATTTCCTAATGACTTAAGTAAATTTGTGCGAACATTAACTTAGGACTGCTCTCTGATGAGCGTAAGTAGGCAAACTGATTGTTAAAGGTCTGCAAGGACTGATCGTAGACCTTTGCGAAGACTTGAAGGTTGTTTTAACAGAGTGCGGCAATGTGCCCTAAGAGTTTATCGATCTGCATGAAGGCAAATCTAAGGCACTGAAAGACATCACACTAGTCTCCGGATGCATAAACTTGGTTCTTTCATCCCCCCATACTGCTTCAGGTGAGACTACAACCCACACTACATGGGTTGTTCCCGAAAGGGCTAGTAGTGTACGGTGTTGTTGGTTGGCGCAGCTAACTCTGAACCTAGGTCAGGACCCCCTAAGCCAACAAATGGTTATGTTTTAAGGACCAGGATTTTCTTGAAAGAAATGTATGATGTAGCATCATTGGAATCCTACCAAGAAAGAAATTGAAAAGTGGTTGGATCGGAATATTTATTAATTTGTGGCGCAAGAAAACATGAATCTGCGTTTGTTGAAGGAAAGAGTGGTTGGATAGGTATATGTATACAAAGATACACGAGATATTCTTTTGAACCTTCCCCATTGAGCTATATTAGTGGTTGGCCAAATTGACAGATAGTCAAGGAAGGTGGAAGCTTGATAGTCCTATAGTGTGGACTCCAGAATTAGTGTGACAGCTAGAAACCTCTAAAAACAAGATCATGTGGGTTGTCGATCATTGGCTCGATCAAATTTTAGGAGGATTTGTTACAGAATTTGCAATTGATACCTCAGTCAGCTATAGCGAAGCAGAGAGAAGATTTTTCAAAGGACCACGAGGTAATTATTTAAGATCATTGAATACTTGGATTAAAATGTTGTTATGTGAAAAATGGGTGATTCCATTACCTTGATGTTTCGATCTACGCGAAGTGGACGATTATTTAGAAATCACAAAGGATCGGGACCAGAATATAGTCCATTGATTGGACCTCCTTCAAGTGATGACGAAGGGGCGGGAAAGACTATGCCGTGAAGCGTTGTTCAGCTAATCACTTAGGGGATTCTGCGAACAAATCATCCTTCCACTCCACCTCCACCCCCACCTCCACCGCATACACCTTCGCCCACACCTCCACCTCCACCACCACCATTCAACATGGCAAATGCAATGAAGATGTCGATCTTTAAATGCATAGGAAGTGAAGATGCATAGCAGTTCTGGTTTGTTGTGAATGTTGTATGGACAACGCAACAGATTATTGATGACAATATAAAGAAGGCACAGTTGGTTACCACTTTGCAGGATCACGCGCTAACCTGGTAAATTAAGTATTGTTCTTATAATCCTCTTGCGACTCTAGCAGAGACTAACGTGGCTTTAAAAAAAGAGTTTAGTAAGCCTAAATCTAACTTGCAGTCAGTAATTGGATTTAAAGAAAGCATGATGAGGGTTGTTGGTACCATTCCATGACCCCTTTTTCCCTCCCAAAACATGACATTTGCCTACCTCTTTTCATCATTTATCTCTCAGATCCCTTGGAAATTGATTAATTAATAGTCGTATAGTTATTAAATTGCATTGAAATTGATTTAAGGGGTTTTGTGTTAATGAATTAGGAATTTTTGGCAAAATGACTACAGGAAGTTCCAACATCCTG
>APFE030717255.1:0-14724 GCA_000404065.3 Pinus taeda
GAGTTCACTATAATTTTGGCATTGTAAAAGGCTAGGAAGGTCAGTATTGTAACAAAGATTGTGAAATTGAGATCTAATATGGCTGTATGCAAGGCAGTCTAAGAAGAAGTGGTTTTCACTACACTAAAAATAACATAAAAAAATTAATTAAACATATTATCACGCTAAAAAACAAATATCTAAGGTTTTAGATCAAATAAATAAACAATAATTAAAAGTTTTATACACGTCTTTTAAAACATACCTGAAACGTAATCATATGATTATAACAACGTAGACATATAAAAGATGATCTAAAAATACGTTACTAAGTAATATAACTCAAACAAAATAAGTTTACAGTTTATTGTTGTTTATCCTAACACTGAATCGATCATAATTCTCCATATGCTGGGAGTGTTTTTTGGTTTTTTGACAGGGTCATTCACCTCATTGATATTTTTTTTGTTATATGGCAAACAGTTATATAGTCTTTACTCTATTTTCCTTTGTCGTGTTCTTCATCCGATGTATACTGAGAGCTTACCATATAAATTTTATAGATGGATAGTCATCTCTACCGATCTGATATTTTTGTTCAGTTGCTCTCTATAATAACATGATGGATAGTCATCTCTACCGATCTGATATTTTTGTTCAGTTGCTCTCTATAACAACATGCTTACAGGTAATCATGCTCATTATATAAACTTTTTTATATCTCTTATATAAATTATATATAACTTTTTCTGGAACTGAAAAAAAAACTCAAACAAAATAAGTTAATATTAACGGAACCATGATCGTAAATTTGATAAATAGGACAGAAAAGCAGAATGGCCCAAGTCACAAGAAGTAATCGTTGATTTTTTTCCGGATCGGCTGCACGATTAAAATTGGGCCACTCTCAAAAGAAGTTGTTGGGAATTTTAAAGAAAACATAAAAAATACTAATAAAAATAATAAAATAAGGAATATTTTTGGAATATTAATTTTTAAAATAAAATAACCATAAAATTTTATTATTTATTTTTATTTTACGTTTTTTAAGTTTATTAAATTTAAAGAAGTTTTGTATTTTTAAGATGTGGATTGTTTTAGTAAATCAATATATAAAAAATTTAAAATATATCAAAAAATGTATCTATAATGTTGGATGTAAAATCTAATTCTACATTCAACAAGTGTACACATTTGAAATTTGAAATTTAAGTAAAAAGGTAAATAAAAATTATAACTAAAAAAACTAGTTTTCTTCTTTTCACTAAAAATATTGATCTTCATTATTCAGGTGGTTATGAAATCAACATTTGTTTGATGAAAAATATATTAATTGGTTTAATTCAATAAATATTTAATACTAAAAACGAACACTACACATACATTACTAAATTTAACGGACATAAATTACATATATGTTGCTTTAATTGTAACTTTGTTTGATGTGTATAATGCTTTAGTTTAATAATAAATACCACATTTTTTTTAATATACACAGTAAACAAGATTTTAAGTATTCACATTGTTATGAAATCAATTTCTATTTGTTAGAAATATATTAATTCCTTTAATTGAATAAATATTTAATACTAAAACAAACACTTATATAGAGATAGATTACATATTATTTGCAAATGAATAGATGTTACATTAATTATAATTTGGTTTGATGTGTATAATGATTTTATTTTAATAAAAAATACAAATTTTTTAATGTATAAATTAAATAAGATTTTCATTATTCACATTGTTATGAAATCAACCTCTATTTCTATATATATATATTTGGAAAAATAGTACTTTTTATTAATAGGAAAATTACAGATGCCATGAGCGTATGCAAAATATAGTGGATGTGTGCCAGTCCAAAATTTAAGAGCCAAAAATATATTCTCCACTCAGGGAGACAGTGTTTTAATAATATTTTATAAAACACTTCAAAATCTTTTTTACTCGTGCAGAGAGTATTCCTGAAGACATATATTGAAATATATATAAACATAGTAAATATAAACATAAATAAAAAAAACGAATATCAAATGATTTTAGGCTCCTGTTGAGCCTGATCTACTTGGTCCATATATGGGCAGTGGTAGTATTGGTACTGTTCACCTCCCCGCTGCTCCTGGATCATCTAGATGTTGCATGGCCTAATCCCTGCCTCTTTGGAAAGTTTGTCAGCTATGGAGTTCCGTTCCCTATATATGTGGTGACAAACAAAATAAGTTTGTCAGCGATGGAGTTTCGTTCCCTATATATGTGGTGACAAACAAAATTGTCAAAGTATGTGATGTATCTATGCACTACATCCAATATATATTGCAATGTGAATGCATGACATGTTGTGGTTTTGTTAATCCAATCACATAGAATTTTTGAGTCACCGAATACTTGTAGATTATGACAGTCTTTTTCAATTGCAAATTGGATGAGTTATTTGGTCGTGGTGAGTTCAACAAAATTGTTTGTACTATTTCCAAGTCCCATTCGAATATGATAATGATGTGTATCTCAAATATATCGGACAACCCACCTCCACATCTTGTTCCTTGTGATGATCTATCAAAGTATGCCTAGGGCTGTGAGTGATCAATGGACTCTGGAATGATGTTCCTGGGTGGAGAGGTAGCCAAGTGTTCAGGAAGTGAATTGTAATTGGCTATAATTCTAGTTGTGATGGATGGCCAATAAGGGGTGGTGTTCCGGAAAATAGAGTGGTTCCTTGCTATCCAAAATTCCGAACTAATGAGTAAGGGGAGGTTCCTAGCTTTCGGCGGTGTTACAGATGACCACCAATTTTCCCAAACTTCCTTGGTAGTCTAACCCCTCCAATTGATAGGTCAGAGATTGTGTGTAAGAATGCAATTCCAACGATCAGTTGTAATAGGACAGGAGAGGAAGAGGTGATCTAAAGATTCAGTGTTGTCTTTACATAGGCAGAACCAGTAAGGTCCATATAGCCCTCTTCTAGACAAGTTATTACCCGTCGGCACCTTATTTTTCAATATAGACCACATAAGTAATCTAGTTCGGGGAGGCGCTTTAAGCTTCCACATATCCTTCCACCATGTTTTAATGTGTTGTGGCTTGTGTCTATCGGCTAGTTGTAGATACCGCTCTTTTGGGGAGTACCAACATTTTTGGCGATGGCCGATGTGATCTCATCTTCCCCTTCTCTTAGCTGAACGTGGGATTCATTGAGAGCTATTGTGTAGGAACTCCAAGCTTGGTGCCACTGAATAGGAAGGAGCAAGGTGGAGAAAGGTCCATCTCTCCAAATCCGCAATGTGCACTATGTGGGTGATACCTTTCTCGTTGAGCTTTTGGATAAAGCTTTGAGGTAGCTGATGTGCATTCACACATCCTACCCAAGGGTCTCGGGTGATTCGGACAGATATCCCATCACATATTCTCCAAGTGAAGTTGTCCCAAATAAGAGGCATCGAGCTCAGAACTGCTTTCCAAATATTTAAGATCCCTGATTTGTTCCAACTTGTTACTCTGAGCAAATCCAAGGGCCTTAATGGAGCAATATGTTTAGTAATTGCAATTTTAGTCTAGAGACATTTGGAGGTAAAAGTTAATATGATTTGAGTTGCTCAAAATATATTAATTCTTTTAATTCAATAAATATTTAATACTAAAAACAAACACTTCACATACATTACAAAATTTATATGGACATAGATTACATATTATTTACAAATTCATGCGTTAGTTTAATTGTAATTTGTTTTGATGTGTATAGTAGTTTTATTTTAATAATAAATATTTTTTAATATTATAATTAAATTAAATATGAAAATTAATTTGTATTTTTTTAAATTGGAAAAAAATTATTACTATTTTAAATTTTTATAAAATTATTTAATATCTAATAAATATCAAACATCTAAATTATATAAATTATCTTTTCTAAATTTAAAATAATTATTAATATATAATAAATATCAACCTCTATAATAATTTGGTCTCAGTGGACGTTAACCATCATCATCATCATCATCATCATCATAAACAATAAGTTAAATATGATTTTTTTCTAAAATTGGAGATATAAATAGCATTACTTTTTTATCCAATTTTAATTTAAATAAAATATTTCAGAAAACCAAATATATTAAATAAAAGTTCATTAATATACAAATCATAGAAATAAAGATAAATTATATAGAAAGGAAAAGTTGAAGCTTTAAATATGGGATGTTCAATGCTGAATATCGAATATCAAATGCGAAAGAAAATACTAGAAATAAGAATTTTACCTTAGAAAATTGTTTTATCTGAACTAAATTTCATAATTGTTTTTGGTCAATTTTAAGTTAACGCGGAAAATTGTTTTCGTTTTTAAATACCTCTAAAATTAAAAGTAGTGTTTTAAAATTTTTAAATTATAATTTGAACCACCCTATATTTAAAAAGAATATATATAATTGTTTTTGGTATAATTACATTTAGAATTTGGTAATAAAAAATATTAATTAAAAAAATTATTTAAATAAAAATCTTGTTTTTAGTTTAATATTTACTAGATTTTAATAATTTACTTTCTATAAGCCCATCCGCCTTCTAAACTCGCGTATTTGAGAGAATACACTTCAAATAAAAATTGATATTGTAAATATATTTATAAAATTACTTAATCAACAAAAAGGGCCAAATACAAAAATATTTATGCCAGCTAAATTACTATTATAATTAAAAAAACTTCAAATCAATAAATATTCTTATTAAAATTTAAAAGATTATATTCTGATACTTCAATTTTAAAATTCTTTTTAATATTTATTTTTTATCAGTATAAATTGAATTTGAATATATAGTATTGAGGGGTCTCTTTTTCATACAAAATAATGAAGTTTAGAAATATTTCCAAACGAAAAAACTGAAACTATTATTGTAAACATAAAATTTTATTAGAATTTAAATAAAAGAAATTCTGAGATTTTTTATATTTATATTATTTTTTATGTACTATTTTAAATTTCAAGAAAATAATTATTAATAATTTTTAGAAAAAAAGGCTTGCGTTTTATAACTTTTGTAATATTAAAAGATATTTGATTGTAAATACAATTTAAAGAATACTAAAATGTTTTTTGAAATAATCTATTTAACAAACTTGTATTTTTTGAAGTTATGTAAGTGATGGGGTGTTTTGTTCAAAACTTTCCATTAAATATGTGTTGTAGTAAGTGGTATGGTGGTTACACATAGAGTTAAGATCAACATTGCATCATACAACTAAGAACCTAAGCCAATTATGTATTTATATATTTCTTTTGGATAGTCTAAAAATAAAAAATGAAAAACTAGAAAAATAGAACAATATTGAAATGATTTTACCTCTTTACATTAAAAATAAAAATGAAATTTCAAAATTATTTTGAACATTATTTCAAACTGATTTAATAGGATGATGATTAGCATCCATTAAGTTCCATATGGTTTACTAGAGCTTATAAATGTAAGATATAGGATGACAATTAACATCCATTAGGTTCTATATGGTTTACTAGAGCTTACAAATGTAATATATTGAAATTTCAAAATTAGTTTGAACATTATTTCAATCTGATTTAATAGGATGATGATTAGCATCCATTAAGCTCCATATGGTTTACTAGAGCTTACAAATGTAATATATATGATGATGGTTAACATCCATTAAGATCCATATGGCTTACTAGAGCTTATAAATGTAATATATTACTGGGACGACTTTAACATATTATGTCTATTTTACAAATGTACTAAGAGAAGCATTCAAATATCACCACAGTTTTATTCAATTAAAAGGTTAACTAGGTTGGTTGTGTGATAAATATTTTGAAAATTAAATCACATTTATTCAATTAAAAGGTTAACTAGGTTGGTTGTGTGATAAATATTTTGAAAATTAAATCACATGTTAGTATAAGATGTAAAATCTAAAATAATTTTTTCTATATATTTTTTAATTTTATCTTTACATTAACAATATTAATTTTCCTCTTAAAGATATTTTTTTATTTCCAAAATTTGTTGCAATAAAAGTTGGACACCAAATTCATTACCACAAGACATCTTGTAAGATGAAAGCCAGAGGTTAAGTAAATGTGTTAATATGTAAATTTTGTTAACTAAATGCACTCTCACATTTCATCTAATTGCAAGTTGTCTTTGTGAGTGAGTTTAATATTGTACTAAACTTGGCTTAGCTCAAAATACCTCTGCCACCTTGATTTTGTGTAACTCCTTCAATTCAGGTATTTTTCTATGCAATATACATGATCCCTGAAATTCATCCACCTCCATTTTTGGCAACTCTTGCTTCTACCTTGCTTCTTTGACGATATTAAGTCTCCACTACCATTATCTTTAATATGAGTAATCTTAAGACTCATCATAATTTGGTACTAAGATAATGAAAACATATCTTAGCTCTAAAGAAAAAAAATTATATATAAAATGAAACATAGCCCAATTTTACAAAAAAATCCAAAAAAAAAAATAATTACTTTTAAAGGAGAGCCAATCTCTACTATAAAGGTGAGGATGTAGCTCAATTGTGCTCGAACCAAACATTATAAAAGCAACAAAGTTGCAAATCAGATTGTGTGGAGTCCAAATATACTAGGGAAAAAAATGTTGAAGAGTAAAGTACAATATTCAAAATAAAATCAATGGGATGACTCAAACACTTAGACTCGTGATGGCTAATGGCTAATGAGGTGATCAGAGTAGGCCAGCACATGACAATAAGGGCAACACATGGGAAATTGCACACTACACTTATAGATAAATCATGGAGATGATTGTTCAAGAAGAATGTGATAAACACCCCCGCGGTGTTGCTAAAATCAAGTTTACCAGATTATTGTTCATCACGGGCGTTATCAATCTAAAATAGTGTGAGCAAGAATTGATAAGCAGCTGACGTAAATGCCCATGAAGCAAACACTAGATAGTTGCACTAACTTACACCTTTAGAAGAAAAGATACATGATCGATGAAATAAAACCCTGGTGCAATTACTTCACATATGTGAACTATAATCTAAACTTAATAGTTAGGATGGATGCACGAATAAGATGACTAGCTTGGTTACTTACCATTTGTCGATGGTGACTGTGTTAAAATCACTTGCAAACACTTTGGAGGTTTGTTTTAGTTAGTTCCGTGGATTAATAAGCATTATATTTTTCATTATTTCAAAATTAACCACCTCTGGTCTGATTAACTTTACAAGTTAAAATTAATTTTAAGTTTTGTCTTTTTCATTATTTGTGTCAAGCTAAGTAGTAACTTCACAAAATTCAATTCATATTATTCTTTTAGGTTGGTTTTTATTATATACATGAGGGAGACTGTTCACTTCATATCTTGATGACTTTTCATAGTACTTATTTATTTATTTACATCATATTCACCCAATCTTGATGATTAGGTGTCAACATTCCCGCCCTTAATCTCAAGGGATGTTGGTGAGTCCAAGAATCATTCTGAATTGTTCAAGTTTTTATCGTCCAAGGGATTTGGTGAAGATGTCGGCAATTTGTTCATTAGTGGAACAATGACGGAGATGGATTGTTTTGGCCTCAACATGATGTCGAATCAGATGATATTTGGTATTGATGTGCTTTCCTTGATCATGGAGCTTTGGGTTCTTGGCCAACTTTATTCCAAAGATATTATCAATCATGAGTGGAGTTCATTGTACTTGTTTTACCTGCAAATCTTCAAGAAGTTTCCTGAGCCACACAATGTCTTTTGTTGCTTCAGTTGTTGCCACGTATTTTTCTTCTATTGTGGAATCTGCTGGAAATGATTGTTTGCGTGATCTCCAGGAGACATCTCTTGATCCAAGACTCATAGCATATCCTAAAGTAGATACCCCTGTTTCTTTGTCTCCATCGAAGTCTGAATCAGAGTATCTAATCAGGCTGAAGTCGTCCACCTGTGTATACTTGATTCCAAAGTCTTGAGTTCCCTTCAAGTACCTTAGAACTCTTTTTGTAGCAGACCAATGTCCCTCACAAGGCTTTTGCATAAACATGGAGAGGATTCCAACAAAAAACGAAATTTTTGGTCTAGTAATAGTTAGGTAGTTGAGACTTCCTACAAGCTGTCTATACTTTGTTGTGTCCTCAAATTCTTTTCCTTCAATAGAGTTGAGCTTTAAGTTTTGTTCCATTAGAGTAGTAAGAGGATTGCATTCTGTCATGCCAAACCTATTCAACAGATCTCCAATGTATTTCTTTTGAGAAAGAAATATGGACTTCGGATGTTGGGTTACTTCAATACCAAGATAGTAATGAACATAGCCCAAATCAGTCATTTCAAAGCTTTTTCCAAATTCCTTCTTTATGGATGCAATGTAGCTTTCATTGTTCCATGTCATTAAAAGATCATTTACATATACCACAAGGTATACAATTATTTTGCCAACTTTCTTGACAAATAAAGTTGCATCATCAATATCATAATGTTTGAAATTGAGTTTCAAAAGATGCTCAATTAGTTTTTCGTACTAGGCTTGCGGTGCTTGTTTGATGTCATACAAGGACTTCACCAGTTTGCATACTTTATGTTCATGTCCTTTCACAGAAAATCCTTCAAGTTGGGACATAAAAACATTCTCTTTTAAATCTCCATTTAAGAAAGTAGTTTTTGCATCCATTTGATGGACTTTCCAACCATTCTGAGCTGCTAGGGCAAAGAGTGTCTAGATGGTAGCCCATTTTGCTGTGGGGGCAAAAGTCTCCTCATAATCGACCCCTTCCTTCTGTGAAAAACCTTTTGCCACAAGCCTAGCTTTGTGCTTGTCAAGTGAGCCATTAGCTTTATACTTATTCTTGTAGATCCACTTGTAGCCAATTGGTTTGGTTCCTAATGGAGGATCAACCAGCTTCCAAGTGCCATTCTTTATGAGGGCATCATACTCCTTTTGCATAGCTTCATTGCATTCATCATGAGAAGCAGCTTATTTGAAGGAATTTGGTTCAAAATCTATAGACAAGTTCAATTCACAATCATAAGAAACATCCATATCAATAGGTGAATTAGAGTCATGTACATCACATCCATTTTCTGGTTTGAATTTCTAGTTCCTGTCTTTCCAACCTCATCAGGATGAAAACTTTCAAGTGTATTTGTCAGCTACTTTGGGGGACCTTTCTCATATGGTCCAAGCTGCTCCATTGATTGAGTTGGGACTGAATCAAGATTGAGTCTCCCAATTCTATCAATCACATCACTTAAAGCATCATCTGTTGTTGGAGTTTCAAGCTGGGGAGAGTGTTCTTCAGAAGAAGATTCCACATGTTGATCTAGTATAGGAATCCCCCCTTAAAGATGTGGAATTTGATTATCAAATTCTTGAAATGATTTTTCTTTTGCGAATCTATCCAAGCGATTAAGTTGTTGCTCAACAACATTGTCCGTTTTGGACGACTCAACAAAAATTACATCTCTAGATACAACAAAATTTTTATTTACTTCATCATAGAGACGGTATCCTTTGGAGGTGTTTGAATACTCTTGGAAGATACATTTATGACTTCTAGCACCAAATTTGTCTCTATGTACCTTTGGTATCAAGGCATAATAGGTGGAACCAAAGACCCTGAGATGCTTTACCGAAGGAACATGTCCATACCACATTTCATATGGAGTCTTGTTTCTAATAGAATTAGATGGACATCTATTCTTTATATATGCAGCACATAGAACAACATCAGCCCAAAACATTATCTTTACATTTTTGAAAAAGAGCATGGATCGTAGCATATTTAAGATTGTCTTATTCATTCTTTCAGCTACACCATTCTGTTGGAGATTATAAGGCACAGTTGTTTGATGTTTGATCCCATGTTGGCGAATATGGTTTTCAAATTCATTTGATGTGTACTCTTTTCCATTATCAGTGCGAATAAACCCAATATGAGATTGTGCATCATTTTCAATCCATTTCTGAAAGTTTTTGAATGTTTGAAAAGCATCAAATTTATTCTTCAATAAATAAACCCAACACATTCTACTGTATTCATCAATAAATGTCATCATATATTTATTTATATTTGCAGAAGGAATAGGCATTGGACCACATAAATCTGAATGAATGAGTTCAAGTTTTATATGTGCTCTTGAATGTGAATCATGAAAAGACTGTTTGCTATGCTTTTCTAGAATGCAAGCATCACATTGCTTAAGTTTCCTAGGAATTGTAGGCAAACCAACAACACCATTTTTCTTCGACAAGCAGAGGCTATCATAGTTCAAATGTCCAAATCTAGAATGTCATAATAAAATTGATGGAAGTGTACCTTCTTCATGATGAGAGTTGTATGAGAAATGTTGTGCATGAGAAGAGGTACCTTGCAGCTTGATAAGCCTTTCTTCTTCTATTCCCCTCATGATAAGTGAGTGGTCAGATGCTTTTCTTACCTTAAGCTTTTCATCAAACATATGAATGGAGTGACCTTGCTTGTGGATGTGAACCAAGGACAACCAATTTCTCTTGAGCTGTGGGAGATATAGAACATGATACAGAAGAAAGTGTGGAAGACCAGGTAGTTTAAGCCTGATTGTGCCAAGCCCTGATGGGTTGATTTTTGATTGGTCTGCAAAGTATACTACTCCATCAACATTGTCAGTAGATTTTTCAAAAAAATATTTTCTATAAGTCATGTGGCAGGTTGCTACTGAATCAAGCAACCAATCATTTTTCCAAGAAGCAAGTAAAGCATTAAATAAATCTTCATTTACTCCAATATTACATTATGCCACAACATAGTGAGTAGATGCAAGTGCTTTACCTCTGTTTGTATCATCAATTTTACCTTTCTGTTGGTTTCTTTGCTGCTCAATTTTGTCCCATGGTAGCTTGCATGTAGAGGCATCATGTGATCCATTTTTTTTGTAGCGTGTGCAGTGCAGATCTGTCTTTTCTCCTTGATAGTGGCTGCCCCCTGCCTCTGAAATTTTTTCCTCTTCCTTTTCAACCACCTCTTCCTCTAGAAGAATCTTGAGCAAGATTATTCTCTCTATGTGTAGGACACACAACTTTTTCGGAAGATAGAAAACCCTTCTCTTTTTCAACAAACTTCTCCATCACAAAATTTGAACTGAGTCCAAAAATAATTACAATATTCATAGCAAACACTAATAGTAATTTTCTATGTCTTTACAAAATGGAATCAATTGCAAGCTCTCAATATTCATATATCATGCAATATATATTATATTCCTTATAACATATTCTACAATATTCATATAACAAGCACGGTCATCGAGTTAATGCACCAGAACAACAATGTTCTTGGAAAACAATATTCTTGGACAACAGGTAACATGCTACACCTTTATGCAACATATTTCTCTCACCTCATTGTTTATGCGATAACTAAATGACAGGCTCCAACATATACCTTCCATATACCCCAATGGTAATTTTATATAATGAAAAGTGTCACATATATGGAAAATCATCACATACCATGTCAAAAACTTCAACGTGTATGCCAAAACTTCAACGTATATACAAAAAATTTCCGCATCAACCCTTTCACGTGCAGATCAATCTTCAAAATCTTTGATTCTCACACACAGGTGTGCTTTGATACCGCACACAGGCGGGCAACTATCAAGCTATGAAGCACGCAAGTGTGCTTTGATTTTCGCACAGAGGTGGGCAGCAACCAAGCACACAGGATTCAAAAAACTGTACATCACACTCAAGAAACTAGACCACTAGCATTCTTCAAAATAGGAGTAGCTTCATATTACATTCAACATTCAAAAAATTGTACAGTGCATTCAAGAAACTAGACCACTAGCATTCAATGTAATATAAGGACTGTGTATTAACTTATAAATTGATTGATAACAGGCAGCGTCAATCATATTACACGTAGCATTCAAACTTCAGGCGTCAATGCATATGCCAACATGGATTTAAAAAGGAAAATCAACACTATTACTATAGATACCAACATTCTTCGGACTTCTTTTGTTTGACTCCTTGTTTGTGAGCAGAAAACCTTATGCTGATTGTATGAAATGAGAGAATTCGTGGAGCAGGGTGTTTCTCTGTGGGAGGTGGGCGTTCATCATAGTGATTCAACGCTCTTCTTCTGTAGAGACGTTACACCCAAGAAAAAAATGTGCCAACAATGAGTGCATGGAGGACAATTATGAACAGTCTAGGGAGCGAGACGTTGCAGTCAATGGCTGAAGGCAAGTATCGAGCAACGTAGCAGGCAAGCGTACAAGTAGGATTGAGAGAAAATGTCAAGCATTGACACCACAACTTTTATATGGGCAGCTCCTTTGAATGGAGAGCAGAGGAGTAGAGTTTTGTATGCAAGGTAGAACACAAGCAAAATAGGGAGTTACAAGGGTAGGAGTACTAAAATTAGGATTGCCTCTGATTATCAGGCCAGGTAGTAATTCCACAAAATTCAATTCATAGTATTCCTTTAGGTTGGTGTTTTTTATATACATGAGGGAGACTTTCACTTCATCTCCCGATGATGACTGTACATATCACTTATTTATTTATTTACATTTTATTCACCCAATCCTAACGATTAGGTGTCAACAATTTGAATATTAACCATGATTGTTGGATTAATACTCTAGTTAAAATCTGATTGGAATAGATAGTAATTATTTAATTTACATCAATTGTTTTAAGATTTCTGAAAGTATTCCCATAATGAAAATCATAGATTGCACAGTAATCATAAACGCTTGCCTTAATAAAAAATATATTTACGCATCAAATTATTTTATTTTATTTAAATCTAATATCAATGACAAAAATCCCACCCACAATAAAATGATAGAGAACTTTTCTCCATGCTGCTGGAATGATTCTCGTTATTTGCGATAAGATCTCCCATATAACAAAACCATGCAAATACATTTATTAACGACATCGAAATCAATTAGTAATTATTACCTGTGAAACAGGTATATAGATACACTAGTATCTTAACATTTTGCTTATCTTTAGATAGATACATAGTTATCCTAGCATTTTTCTTGTCTTTCAATATATAACTCAGATTCAATGGCTTTCTGCCAGACACTGAATGTGAGTGTAGTGTATGGTGGTGCTCCTGGAACATTCTGATAACATTTGACTTTCATCTGTTATGCTACGGATTAGGACTTGCAGGAACACTTCTATTCTGATCTCCAAAGCTGGGAACCCTTTCATAACCTGCAGGTCTGCATGATATCTGAGAACAGTATTGTCTTGTAGCATCCGGTGCACGGGAGGACTGAATGTTCTTATAGGCTTCATTGAGACTGATCTCTTCGACAGAATTAGCTGGCAAGATCACCAAAACATGCACAATTATAATCAAAGAAGGTGTTGCGCCATTCAAACCATTCGCCATTGAATACAGTCGAAAACAAAACAAGACTTCTGCTTAAACACTCTAGAACACTTAGTCTAATTTCAGAAGCAAGCACTCATGATATATTTGAATGACATTGGAATCCTCTCTACTTATAGGTGAATGTTGAAGATAAGTAAAGAAGAGTATTCTTATAAGAGAAGATTTCATAAATTTACGATTTAATGAATTTTCTTTGTATCATTTTATACTAATATGCAAGATGAATGTCGGAGATAAGTAAACAAAACTATCTTTAAAGGAAAAAGATTTAATGATTTTTTTTTTAAATTTTAATATAATCATCATTCAATTCAATTTTTTTAATATGAAATTAAATAAAAATGAATGTAGGAGATAAGTAAACAAAACTATCTTTTTGATTTAATGATTTCTTTTGAAATTTTTAATATAATCATCATTCAATTCAATTTTTTTCTATATGAAATTAAATAAAACTATTCAAATTGGAATTTAATAACTATGACCTAAACAAAATGAAACTCAAATTCGAATTTAACAACTATGACCTAAACAAAATGAAACAGAGCCATCAAGCATTCGCAGAACGGGCAGACTAGAAAAGAGTACACCTACTTTGCTAAAGTTTTCTACAAGAATTTTAAACGACGAACATTTCCATTTTTTTGGACATTGCCACCAGGATAGATAGTCGTTGTGTGATATAATTCTACCCCTGATTTGAGAAAACCACCTTGTGTGATATAATTCTAACCAGGATTTGAGAAAATCACCTTGAACTATAATAAGTTAATTTGAAATGAAATAATTCAAATATGGGCATATCTATATTTTTATGGACTTTGCACCGAGGATACTCGTTTCGAATATCTGATGAATATCAGATAGAAGCAAATAATTTTTTGATACTTGATATCATTTTACGAGGAAGTTGTCAATGAAGAGATGTCTAACGAATTGAGATAGCTGGCCTATTTTGATCTGGATCCTGACATTGTGTCCTCATTTTTCTTGAAGTCGTGAATTTTTTTTATCCGGTTCAGGACTTCCAGTGCACGTTATTTGAATTTGTGAAAAAATTCATGCACTTGCAAGTTGTATTATGTTGAATTGTTACCGTGACATTACTTGCAATGCATCAGTAGTTGTGTGAAGCCGAACTAGTGTAAAAAAAAATGTTTTTAATTGTCAAAATCCGAATGCGGTTTCGTGGTCGTGCTGGTTTAAAATCCCTCATCAAGTGGACTCAACTA
Organism: Pinus taeda; assembly: GCA_000404065.3. Taxonomy (NCBI): domain Eukaryota; kingdom Viridiplantae; phylum Streptophyta; class Pinopsida; order Pinales; family Pinaceae; genus Pinus; species Pinus taeda. Next base: position 14,606 of record APFE030717255.1, read on the forward strand.
ACACCAATCAACTGAAAAATATTAAAATATAATGGTCATAACCGTGTAAACTTCAAATATAATTGTCGTAACCATGCAAACGAAATGGCTGGTAACTTTGGATAGATATCACTACACAT
>APFE030717255.1:16366-71154 GCA_000404065.3 Pinus taeda
CAAATCTTAAATTTAATAAACTAACATATAATTTTAATAAAAAAAAGTTAACACATAAATTCAACAAAACATATTAATATGTAAGGAATAATAAAATGTTGAACACACTATAAATTTATAAGTCAAACTGATTAACGAAAATAAAAAATTTAACGAACTACATCGTATATATTTCTTTTATTCATCTAAAAGAAGAATTAAAACATAACCATACAATTTTTTGTTGAGGATTTTTTTATTAATAAAAGGAGTTTACATCATTGTTTTGAGATTTCACAAAATTAACAAGCATACCATATATCTCATACCATATATATAGAGAGTTAGAAAAAATAACATAAACATATCAAGTTTACACTTATTTATGAATATGAGGATGTTCCAAGAGTATGAATTTCCAATCTAGTACCTGGAAGTGTTGCAAACATGGGTTAATACAATATGTGTTTTTCCAAATATTTTATATGATCTTCGAGACAATCTAGGATGTCTTACATTCTTCAAGGGTTCTTCTAAATCTCATTAAGGAATGAAATGATTTCATTTCTATCATCATGCTTCTCCTTAATAATTTTCCACATTATTCTTTTCAATTACCAATGAAGACTTACCATGTGCATCTACTGATTTCTCCTAGCCTTCTTGTGCACAAGGTCTAAGAGAAACTGAGAATTAGAAATGAAATGAGAAATACAACCACACTAAAGACATCACCACAAAAGAAGGGCTCAAAGGAGATGGAGAAGAGATACAATTATCTCAAGAGGAAACAAAATTCAAGGGGAAAGGATCATGTAAAACCGAACCTAGTAATGTATCCTATCTATCATAGAAGGAATAACAATGGGAAATATCACCAAAAAAATAACAATAATGAGATAAAAAGACACACAAAGCCAGAAACATAGTGCTACTTCAAAGCACGAATAACGAGAAGCACCAATCCACAAACCATTTTTGAAACACCAAACCGAAAACACCTCCTAATAATACCATAATATGTGCAACTTGCCAAGGCATGCTTAAAACCAACTTTATTTTTTTGACCAAAAAGCACCATGCAATAACCATATACAAGAAAAACCTAAAAAAAACACTTTTGCCTTTGTGAGATAGATAATACTCAAAATCCCTTCTCCACTCTAAAGCTTTCTTTCCAGACTCCGTCAAAACCAGGTTGATACCCTTGACCAAACCATAATCTGTGCCCACATATATCAAAGGTACTCTCTTAAAATCCATGATGACCTTGTTCTAAATGTATTGGCATTTTAACCATTAAAAGGATATAGATACAACATACTAACATTAGGTGAACCAAGAATCATCTTCCATAAGTATAATGTTTCGAGAAGCTGGTCATTGCACCCCTCAATTGTCTCCGGATACGGTAGTGTGATGGGAACCCATGAACCCCTCCCTCATGTGATCCTCCACTCCCATCACCCATAAAGCATAATGATACAATTATAATAATGTAAAGATATAAAAGAATGAGCGAGAAATATGTTAGAAACAATAAGTTATATGAAAAAAGAGACCATAATTATGGAACAAAATTTATGATTATCTCACTTTCTTATCATTTACAAACACATTGCCATTGGATGGATATTTATACTAAAAACATCAAATTATGAAATTAAAATTAGTGAATCTTCTGAGTAATATAAAAGTACACCGAATCACCTTTCTGATGTATAATGTAGATAATACTATCATTATTAACAATTTGGTGAAATCAAATTCTATTAATGAACTTTTATAGTGTTAAAAAATCTGTTAATGGTTTTCATATTTCTTAATCTCATTTGTATTATTTGAATTTTAATTTGGATCGTTGGAGAAGATAAGTTACTAAATTTAAGTCGATATATTTTGAATTTGTTTTATTTTTAATCCTGCAAATAAATATTTTTTAATATAGATTTCAGAATATATACAAATTGATATCTATCACTTTAATTGTAATGTAATTTGAGGTGTATAATATTTTAAGTTTTAATAGTAAATTAATTTTAAATTATGAATATCTAATTAATGTATAAAATATTTTTATTTGTAAATAAAAAGATTATTATTATATATTTTTTTTGGTTTTAAATTTTTAAATTTTTAAATAATATTTAATATATAATATATGTAAATATGAAAAATTAATTTAAAGAAGAGTAAAAGCTCCAATGTTGTGTAGTATTTTTTCTCCATTGCTATCACTAATTAATTGATTAAAGATTGTGTGAAGTGCAGAGAAAAATCAACATAATGAAAGAAAAATTCTCTCTGCACAAAATTCTCTCCACAATGATAACTCTCTGCACAAAGCTCTCTACATCAGCTTGAATGATCTAATTTAATTAACATAAATACTCATAAATTAATAACATGTCCACCTTAGTAAGATGAGTTAATATGTTCATTAATAATGCTAATAGATATTCATATTCATATTCATATACTTTAACTCATTCTGTGAGAGTTCATAACTCATTCTGTGAGAGTTCATAGCTCCAAATAATCAACTAAGCTCATTGTGTTGAGCTCCATTGCTCATTTCGTGGAGCTCCATGAGCAGTCATTAGTTATGATTTCTCTTCATTAATTCTGATTTCTGTTTAAGAAATGTAACTACGCTTATAAGTCTTCTACTGTTTATCACTATTTTTGGTACTTCAATGAAATGGCGCTTCTACAATTGATAACAACAAGCGTGTTGTTATGTTTACTAAGCTGTTATAGTAAATGCTCACCGTCACAATTACCACTGCCTTTACCCATAGGACCACAACCTCACATGATAGACTCAATGGAGCCATAAAAGGTGAGATTCAAAGTTCCCATGCTATTTTCTTTTGTTTTTCAACATCGTGCCTTCACTTTTCTCCTTGGTCGTTCGCTATAGTGTTTTAAGCTTGAGTCCTCGATAAGTCCTTGTGCTATCACCCACTCAATGAGGGCCTTTCATCATCGAATAAGCTTAGAGAATCGACTATATTGCACTTCCGATCTCACTATCTATACGTAGATAATATGTCCGTGTTGGAGGCACTAGCCTTTGCGTTTGATTATACGCGCTGAGGCATGGAGTACAGGTAAGGGTTCATGGTTTTCACCTGAAGATTCAGTTAAGCCGTTCCGCCAAGGGGGCGAAAACGAGTCATTACTTATAAGAAATTCTAAGCGGAAAATACGCATTCTTTTGTGGTATGGATATCACTTCGAGTATGCTCATCACAGATATGCCAGATATGGGTATCATGTAGGATATGCTTATCACGGATAGTACTTCCACCCACGCGTATGCTACTCACATTCATTGGTGTTTTCATTACTAGGGTGGTTTTCCATTAGATGAAACCATAGGTATCCCATTCTTGTCTCTAAACAAACATGAAAGCATGGATGATAATTTGCTGCTGGTCTAGATTGAATGTTAAGAGTTGGAGTATCGAACCCTAGTCATAACAGCTCCAATTTAAACCCCAACCCCAGCCATCCTTCAAGTTAGCCATTGTTATTCGAACCCTACGTGAGGATTTCTTAAGAATCAAGTAGATGAAGCTGGAAATGCAAAGGGACAATGAACGATTAAGGATGGCGATGCATATGAAATAGACGGAGATGGTCCTTGAATCACAACAGCACATGGCTAGGGCCTTCTCCTTGAACAATGTCTTCTCGACAAGTAATGTGAATCACGAAGTAAGCATATTAGAAAGAATGAGTTATATAACGAAAACAATGACCTGTAATGTGAATCACAAAGTAAGCATATTAGATAAAATGAGTTATTTAAGGAAAACAATGACCTTTATTTTAAAGAACATAACCAAGAGAGAATTGAATGGGGAATACAACAAAATGTATGATTATCATACTTGTGTAGCATTTATAAACGGATTCAATAGAAATTTATACTAAAAACATCAAATTATGTAGTTAAAATTAGTGAATCATCTATTTAATATAAAATTATATCATACCACCTTCTTGAGTAGATACTGTTATCATTATAAATATTATTGTGAAATCAACATTTTTTAATGAAATTTCATAAGCTCAAAAATCCACTGACCAATTTTAGATTTCATGTTCTCATTCGTATCAATTCAATTTTAATCTGGATCATTGGAGAGATGTTTATCACTAAAAATGAATAAATACGGTACATTACTAGAATTAAAGTAATTTAATTCTAGATTTATTTAATTTTGTTTTATGTCACCTTGCAAATAAATAAATATTAATATAGATTTACTTATTATTTAAAAATATTATATTTATCACTTTTATTTAATATAACTTTATGTTTGCCATGTTTATATTTTAGTAATAAAATTTAAAATATTTTTAAAATTATGATTAAATTAAATGTAACACTCTAAGATGAGTAAAAGTTACTGTGCTTATTTAGATCTTTACCATTTATTACTTTAATTTTTTTTACTCTATGATGTTAAATAATAAATGACTAAGTTTGAAGGGAGATTTAGATGGGGAAAGAATGCAAGAGAGATCTGAGAGCTTGGTGGAATAAACCAGTGGGAGAGTTCTAAAAAAGAAATTGGTCAGTAAAAAGGTACAGGACTTGGCGCAGGACAGGTGTCTAGATGCCCAAGGTACTTGACTGTGACTGAAATTATTTTAACTATGAACAGAAGAAAGTGCTTGAGGGAGGGTTTGGATGTAATTGTGAGGCTCGCCGCTAGGAGAAGAGACTTTCCAAAGAAGATTAAATATTACAATTTGTTAATATTGAACAAATAAGTATTATAGTAAGATCCATTATGAATTAATGTTAGGCTGTGAAAAATTTATGTAAATGATAAACCAAAACTTTTTATTGCGAGCTAATGCTTGAACAATTTCTTAAATGACAGAACAACTAGGAAAAGAAATTCTTTGAAAAATGCATTAAAACAAAGAAATAAAATTACGAGATTTGCAATGCAAACACTAGACGATATGTTATAGTAGTGCAGGCAAGATAGTAGGTAATACTAGTAAAGTATGGAGAAATAACTTCATGCAGCAGATAAATATGCATGTGTTCTTAAAGTATTAAGAATATTGTCTTATTATGAGCAGTGGAATAACCTGTATGAAACATTATATGATTACTGAAGAATTTATCTATGTATTATGCTATAGAGCCGAATATAAACTGAGTAATGTACTGCAAACCATTATAGGAGTAATTCTATCTTATTCATTGTAAAAATAATATTAAAAGGAAATGTTTTGAAAATGCCTAATGGATATATGAGTCACAATAGAAATAAGTCGCGTGAAATACTATATGACTACTTCAAAGATGAAAAGCAAACCATCATAGAAGTGATCTAGGTGACTTAATGTATAAACAATCCTTAGAAGCACCATTCCAGAAATGTCGAACGAACTAAGGTAAAATCACTAACTTCTAATACACTGACCAAGGAAACAGAGTAATCTATGCCTACAATTAAATCCAAGATGAAACAACTTCATTGTTATTTAAATTCAATGCACTGAGTTTGGCGAAATACCATCACTATAATAATAACTTAAAGAGAATAGTGCCACATTTCACAATGGCTCAACAACTTGATTATAACGAGACAAATAAAACCCCTAAAATGCCATCCAGTGTATAACCTAACTCAACAATGCATAAACACAGAAAATATCCACAAAAGACTCACAGTTGAATAAGTGCTGAATGTTCATAAAATACATGCACCGTGCACAGTGTTTGGCTTTCTGTCATACTGTTAATTAAACTAAAAACCAAAACCTAAGAAACTCTCAGCCAAAAACTTAGCTTGATGCACAGTCTTTCTCTCGCCAAGTAGTAAATCATTTGTAGCTAAATATTCATGCCGCGAGGTAATATTTTCCAACCTGGAAGTGACCATGGAAACCGTAAGTTCTTGAACCTTTAAGGGACGCATTCCAAGCTTTCTTAAACTAGGAAGATAGGGGAAAGTACCTGCATACAACCACAAGAAACCAAGGAATTACTAAGAGTTTAACCCAACGAGATTTATAAGAAGCACGATGATGGAAAGAGGGCCACCCTTACCTGAAACTGGAGAATTTATGCATCGAGCAACTTACCTGCAACAGAATACACCCCGCTAGTTAACAAACTCATAATAGAGAGGCTATAAATATTCAGAAAAGAACCTGTTGTTTTGTATTATTACCTCCTGAAAAGGTTTATCGCAGTAGAGCCTTATCCACAGCATGAGCATACTATCGAGCCACCCTAGATAGAGGCGACATTCAATCAATCTCAACACCAAGCAGACAATCAATGCGGAAGACAAATGAAGACAATGTAAATATTCAAAACCACATAAAGTTAAGATGTTGGGGTTACTTGCACTCGAAGGGCTGACCATAGCCTCAATGAAAAGTGGCAGAAGTACCCTGCGTTGGCGGGAAACCTCAGTAGAAAAATTGGCTGCAGAGTAGTAAGAAACGAAGGACCGAAGACAACAACTGGTGCTAAGCTCTCCCAGACATGGAAAAGTGGTTAGGGGGTTAAACGCTAAACGATCCCCATCATTGATTTTCTTAGCCATGCTCAGATGGCATAAAACGAGACAAGTGTTAACCATGATCAATACCAACTGGTGAAGGCATACAACAATCTCCTCTAACCCCATGCCATGGGATTCAGAGTAGATAGGCTAGGTAACCAAGGTCAGGTCACGAACGTCCAGCCCACTGTGGGCCATGTGGAACTTAATTACCATCAACCATATACTCAGCACTAACTGCGAGGTTTGATAGAGATGCATTAAAATATATAGCAATATTGTCTATTATATACGAACTCAATTCAATTTCTCATTAATAATTCATAAATCCTGACTAAAGGGTCCATTATCGAGGCTTGTATAGTGATATAAAATAATATATTTTTTTATATAGGTTTTTATTTATTACAGATTGTCTCAGAGCTTAGGTTTGTACACTGAGACTCTTCGGAGAAAGGATATATATTAGAAATGTATGTGATTTCCTTAAATTAACTAATTAAATATATGTGTGAACACAGAGACTGCATTAATACAAAAAGGTGCAGGACACAGAGGAGCCTAGGACCACCCAACCTGCTAGGAACAACGCGTGTCAATGCAAATCCTGATATTTTAATACATCTAGGTGAGGAATCTCATCAAGCTAATCCAGTTTTCCATGAAATTGTTCAACAGATGGGTGCCGAGATGACATATTCGAGAACAAATAATGAGCGACTACATTTAGGACAGGTGCAAATTCTCAGAAGTCTGTCCAATCGATTGAACTAACAACATCCCGTCCCTAGTGCTCAAGACATGGAGAAGATCCAAACGGCTCAACATGGAGAGGAAAATGCTAAGTCAGCATAAAAGCACGGGGAAGATGAAAAAGGATGCTCAGACAATGTTTCTAACTAATGCAAGGGAAAAAGACAAAAATGTGAATTACAATGATAATTTAAAAAGATTAAACCATCACTCTTTGAAGGGGAATCTGAAGAGGTAGAGGAAGCATGGTTAATTGATATGGGAAAATATTTTCAAGTTTATGAGTATAGTGATAAACTGAAAGCATGATTGGTAGTTTATTAGTTAAGGGGTAAGGCTACCCTTTGGTGGGAATAAATCAAAACAGTGAGGAAAATTGATGAAGAGCAAGTTACATGGAAAAAATTCCAAAGCATTTCAATGACAAGTATCTAACTAAACGTTATTATGACGAAAAAGAAAAATAATTTCACGAGTTAAGATTGGGAACCTTAACCATGGATGAATATGTGACACTATTGACCTCCTTGTTGTGCTATGTGTCTTATATGTAAGAGGAAAAGGTCAAAATTCCGCACTTCATCAGTAGCCTACCCAATTTTATGAACGTGAAACTGGAGTTTGACTACCCCAAAACAATGGATGATGCAGTGCAGAAAGCCCACATCTGCTACCAGCAAATGAAATAGAAAAATGAAGGACTGGAAGGAGGGTCAAACAGAAAAGGTAGAAACTTGATTCCAAATAGACACCTAAAATTCTCTAGTGGCAAAAGTATACACCAAAAATGTCTCATCAAATTTCCACAAAGGAATCAACCCAAAGCTACATATTCTGAAAACAAACAATCAGAGGGAGTTATGAAATCTATTAATGACCAGCAGTCAAAACCGTTACTGCAATGTTGGGGATGCGGAGAGCCCCATTATTAAAAAAATTGTCTGCATAAGGAAAGGAGAGAACAACTATCAAATATGTAGGAAGCATCCATGGTTGGAGAAGTGGAAAGGAGCATGCCCATAATTAATGCTTCTCTGGATGATCATCAAGCAAAATCTCAACCCGCCATGATCGAATGTGAAGGTATGATTGCTAACCAACCTGTCTCTGTTTTATTTGATCCCAGTGCTAGCTTAAGCTATGTTAGTCCTAAGGTGGTAGAAAAGTGTCAATTGCAGAGTGGTAAGTTTCCAAAACCATGTCTTGTTCAATTATCCACGGGAAAAAACAAAGGGTAATTAAAAAACAGAATGTTGTCCCATAACAATTTCAGGGCAACCCATTAATGTTGACCTTAATATCCTTCCTTTGGGTTCTTATGACATTTTAATCATGATGGATTGGTTGGGAAAATATTGGTCACTAGTGGATTGCAAACAGAAAACTACCAGTTTTATTGCTAAAATAGGGCAAAGGAAGGAACTCCAAGGAAGTAAAGCCAATACCAACTTATGTCCTATCACTTCTAGCCAGCTAGGGAAATGTATTAGGAAATATTGTCAAATATATGTTGTTCAAGTGGGATTTACGAACACCAAGAATGAGATATCCTCCTTGGAAAACATTCCTGTCATTTAGGAATTTGTTGATGTATTTCCTGAATCCATTCCAGGATTACCACCAAAGCGTTATATTGATTTCACCATAGAACTAATTCTAGGTGCAGCCCCTATATCTAGGGCCCCTTATCGCATGAGTATACTTGAGTTAACAGAACTCAAAATGCAGCTTTAGGAGTTTCTAGACAAAAGGTATACTCTTCCTAGTGTGTCCCCTTAGGGAGCCCCCGTACTATTTGTATGGAAAAATGATTGGACCCTAAGATTATGTGATGTAGGAGCATCAAGATCTTTTTCTCCATCTGTAAATAGGGGGTGTGATAATGTTAATTTGTAAATATGGGGTGTGATGATTTTTAATATTTTATTAATTAATTTGAATTAAATAAGAGAAGGTGAGGATTTGTGTAAATATCCTTTTATTAATAAAAGGATATGAGGAAATTTAATAAATTGAAGGATTTTAGGGATAAAAACCTATCCTTTCGGGATGTTGAGAAATTTAGAGGTTTATTGAGGATTTTAAGAGATTGAGCATTTAATTAAATGATTTTGAAAATTGTATAAATAGGAGGGCTTTTTGTGAGAAAAGAACATTAGAGATTGTGAGGTTGAGAGGTTGAGAGCTGGTTTGGGACAACCAAGGCTGTAAGCCTTGGGAAATTGTAAGGGTCATCAATCTGGAATATCAGGCCAAACAAAATTTGATTAGTCTGTATTTGATTAATAGAAAATGAAAAGAAAAAGGCGTCAGCATTTTAATACGTTACAAGTCCGCAGTGTCAAGCTTTTGAAATCCTAAGGGGTCGATAGCAAAATTGCTATTCGTTGTGCGTTGTGAGAGGCGTTAACACTCCGCATCCAAGTCGTTATGTATGAATCTGCTGATTGTTTGAATCTCTATGGTAAAATTCTGTTGTTTAATGCGTTTGAAAATCCAATCTGGGCCGACTGAAGTGGAGTTTATGATGTTTCAGTGAATCGGTCATCTATTTCACACACTGCAAGTAAAATTGTTGTTCCATTGCTAGCATTCAAAAGAGATTATGATTTAACATATATTGACAGCGCAGGTTTGAGTTGACAATGATTGTTACAAGAAATCTAACAAATGTGGCAGACGGACCGGGGACTTACACTGCAACTGTGGTGGTTCCTACTGGGGTTTCAGTGTCAGTAGATCCAATGACACTGGAGTTCTCTGGGACTTGGGACAGTAAAGTATTCAATGTGACACTCACATGCACTGAGGGCACCGGGGGAGCGTATGCATTTGGGTCCCTCACATGGAAAAGTGAGAAGTATTTGGTGGTAAGTCCAATCGTTGTGAAAACTTAGAGACCTCTGTATTTGGTGATACGCCCAATTGTTGTGAATGCAGTAGCCGCCGAGACCTCTTAGGAAATATTTGAATAGATATTGTCTAGGCCAGGAATTAGTGTAATGAAGTATTGATTGAAATGTGGAGCTGTGGCTCATTTAGATAAATTTTATGAATCTGTTCCTGCATATATGTATAACCCGTGTGTTCATACCATAGCCGAAGCATGGACTGATATATATTTCAGCTCCGCTGTATATTTGAGCTCCGCTGTATGTTAATTATCCGCTGCCTATGCAGAAGTTATCTGATCAGAACAAGACATGCGTTGAAACGTTGAGGCATTGTTGCTAATTTATGTAATGCTGCCGCCCTGAGATTTGGTTGAGATCCGGAGTTGGAGGAGTGTGGATTGTCCGGGATAGAGGTTTGTAAGGTGGCATAATATTATGCTATTTGATTATTGATTCTACCACCGGAGGTTCTGCAGCGCGATCTTTAATTGATTAAGTTAACTTGGTTTGAACGTGTGGAGTGGGTTGTAACCATATATGTGCATATGGTATTAACCTGGTGTGCGCATTCGCTGTGAACGGGCGCTGGTATAAGAGGTTATACCCAGAATTATAAGAGGTTATATTTGCGCACAAAGAAATTATAAGCGGTTATACCCCGAATTATGTGACCTTGAAAGAGTTTGACGAATAGGAATATCAGAGTATATGCGTGGAATGTTATAGTTTTACTGGCATTCCTTTGTATGAACAACGATTGTCATATATTGAGTTGGGCCGAGTCTCCAACGGATGTGCAGGCTCTTGATAATTAACTGGTGGTTGCCCAACTCCTCCATGAAGTTTTTAATGGGTTGTCTGAGGAAGGCGCACATGAACAATGAACCAATAAGTCGATTTGTTGATTAGGCACATGTTTTTTTTTACACGAGCGAGAGAGAAAGGTCCTGGTTTGCAGGCTACGGGAAACCTGTCATCATTTTTGGTATCAGAGCCGGAATGCTCTATTGAAATGTATATTTTGAATGTGTAAGTAGCAGATTTGCTAAAACAAAAGTTGCAGGAGTGTGAAATTTTGAAGGCAGTTGAAGAGTTTGAAGACACAAGCTGACAGCTAGTGGGAAGAACGGTCCATTTAAATTATAGGCAAACGAAAAGACAAGATCAGACTGGGATCTTGAAGGTAAGGTGATCTGGGTTTATTTGAATTTGAAGAGTAGTCTTTGCATTAAAGCAGAAGTATTTTTGCAACTCCCAAAAGGAAAATCCATAGAAGACATGTTTAAAATTGCTAACAGAAAACTAGTCAAAGTATAGGTGTGGCCGAACCTTGAGGAAATCCAATAGAGATTGGATAAGATAGACAATTGTGAACAGGCAGATGAGTTGAAGCCAGGAAGAGCAAAGAAAAGTGCTCAAAGGAGGTTCTGGAGATAGAGAACAAATTGCTTGCCAAAAGACCAAGTGAGGAGGGCTTGGTGAGGTAAGTGGCGACAAGATAGGACTTGCTGCTGAAGAGGCTTTAGAGCAACTCATAGTAAAGTGAGTGAGGAACTCATCGAGATGGAAAGGATGATGACTAGTGACAGTCGTCACAAAGGTTCTGGAATAAACCACAACAGAGGACAAAAGGAGAAGGATGCCAAGGCAATTGGCATACAAAGAAAGTTAAGCAAAGAGGAATATGAGAGGGAGAAGGCTGAGATAGCAGTTCAGCTTGAGGTGTTGATGGAGATGTTGCAGAGAAATAAGGAAGACCAGAAGCGTGGTTATGTCATGAGAAAGAAGTTGAGGTGGCAGAGACTACAAGAGAAGTGGAATCATCAGGTAAATTTGCGGTTGATAAAGGAACTAAGGGAACTTGAACAGGTTATAGATTCCAGGCAAAGGATAGAGAAGCTCGAAACAGTTGAACTACAGCAAAAGGAAGATGCCGAAGAAGATGTTGAAGTTTCGTTATGTTACCCAGAGAGTGCACCATTACTTTTTGAAAGTGATGAAGAGCTAGAGGAGTTGAATCATATGAATGATTCAAGGCAACCCAAAGATTTGATGATTGAAGCATCAAACAAGACCGTAAGGTCTTGTGATTTTAAAACTAACGATTTGTGTGTGATTGCAGGTTTGGAAGAAGAGGAAGAACATCTACTGAAAGATGTTAAAGATGATTTAGCAGAAGAAAGACCATTTGAAGATCGGGTAAACTTTCCAAAGTCTACTCCAAGTAAAATTATTGAGTTATATAGAGAATTGGACTTCCAAAGGAGGAAATTGGAAGAACATAGGATGAATGTCCAGGATAGATTGTTGATAAAGGATGACAAAGCAGTTGTCATAAAAGAAGTTGCAGGTGATGAGCAAAGGAATTTTGTAGAGGGAAAGGAAGATTGGGAGGCCGCAACATTCATATTGAAAGCTAGAGCAACATGTGAGACAACATTTATAGCAGCCATAGAAAAGGAGCAATCAAGGGATGGAAACAATCCGCAAACAGAGGACATACTGGACAAAGAAATTGAATTGATAAGGAGGTTAATGGTAAAACCATCCCAGAGAAAGACAGCCAAAAGAAAGAAAAGGAACGACAACAAGAAAATGACAATGAAGGATTGCAAGAGCAGAGCAAGTGGAGCACTACAACACAAAATATGGAAACCTGGAAGACAACAGCAGATGACAACAGCACTGAAGCAATCGACAAGCACGGAAGGATTACAAAATAAAATGTGGGATCCAGAAGGAGACTTATGACCAGGTGGTCATGAATTTTTTTACATGGGGAGTCTGATGCAGGAGCATCAAGATCTTTTTCTCCATCTGTAGATATGGGGTGTGATAATGTTAATTTGTAAATATGGGGTGTGATGATTTTTAATATTTTATTAATTAATTTGAATTAAATAAGAGAAGGTGAGGATTTGTGTAAATATCCTTTTATTAATAAAAGGATATGAGGAAATTTAATAAATTGAAGGATTTTAGGGATAAAAACCTATCCTTTCGGGATGTTGAGAAATTTAGAGGTTTGTTGAGGATTTTAAGAGATTGAGCATTTAATTAAATGATTTTGAAAATTGTATAAATAGGAGGGCTTTTTGTGAGAAAAGAACATTAGAGATTGTGAGGTTGAGAGGTTGAGAGCTGGTTTGGGACAACCAAGGCTGTAAGCCTTGGGAAATTGTAAGGGTCATCAATTTGGAATATCAGGCCAAACAAAGTTTGATTGGTCTGTATTTGATTAATAGAAAATGAAAAGAAAAAGGCGTCAGCATTTTAATACGTTACAAGTCCGCAGTGTCAAGCTTTTGAAATCCTGAGGGGTCGATAGCAGAATTACTATTCGTTGTGCGTTGTGAGAGGTGTTAACACTCTGCATCCAAGTTGTTATGTATGAATCTGCTGATTGTTTGAATCTCTATGGTAAAATTCTGTTGTTTAATGCATTTGAAAATCCAATCTGGGCCGACTGAAGTGGAGTTTATGATGTTTCGGTGAATCGGTCATCTATTTCACACACTGCAAGTAAAATTGTTGTTCCATTGCTAGCATTCAAAAGAGATTATGATTTAACATATATTGACAGTGCAGGTTTGAGTTGACAGTGATTGTTACAAGAAATCTGAAAAATGTGGCAGACGGACAGGGGACTTACACTGCAACTGTGGTGGTTCCTACTGGGGTTTCAGTGTCAGTAGATCCAATGACGCTGGAGTTCTCTGGGACTTGGGACAGTAAAGTATTCAATGTGACACTCACACGCACTGAGAGCACCGGGGGAGCGTATGCATTTGGGTCCCTCACATGGAAAAGTGAGAAGTATTTGGTGGTAAGTCCAATCGTTGTGAAAACTTAGAGACCTCTGTATTTGGTGATACGCCCAATTGTTGTGAATGCAGTAACCGCCGAGACCTCTTAGGAAATATTTGAATAGATATTGTCTAGGCCAGGAATTAGTGTAATGAAGTATTGATTGAAATGGGGAGCTATGGCTCATTTAGATAAATTTTATGAAGCTGTTCCTGCATATATGTATAACCTGTGTGTTCATACCGCAGCCGAAGCGTGGACTGATATATATTTCAGCTCCGCTGTATATTTGAGCTCCGCTGTATGTTAATTATCTGCTGCCTGTGCAGAAGTTATCTGATCAGAACAAGACATGCGTTGAAACGTTGAGGCGTTGTTGCTAATTTATGTAATGCTGCCGCCCTGAGATCTGGTTGAGATCTGGAGTTGGAGGAGTGTGGATTGTCCGGGACAGAGGTTTGTAAGGTGGCATAATATTATGCTATTTTATTGTTGATTCTACCACCGGAGGTTCTGCAGCGCGATCTTTAATTGATTAAGTTAACTTGGTTTGAACGTGTGGAGTGGGTTGTAACCATATATGTGCATATGGTATTAACCTGGTGTGCGCATTCACTGTGAACGGGCGCTGGTCTAAGAGGTTATACCCAGAATTATAAGAGGTTATATTTGCGCACAAAGAAATTATAAGCGGTTATACCCCGAATTATCTGACCTTGAAAGAGTTTGACGAATAGGAATATCAGAGTATATGCGTGGAATGTTATAGTTTTACTGGCATTCCTTTGTATGAACAACGATTGTCATATATTGAGTTGGGCCGAGTCTCCAACGGATGTGCAGGCTCTTGATAATTAACTGGTGGTTGCCCAACTCCTCCATGAAGTTTTTAATGCGTTGTCTGAGGAAGGCGCACATGAACAATGAACCAATAAGTCGATTTGTTGATTAGGCACATGTTTTTTTTTACACGAGCGAGAGAGAAAGGTCCTGGTTTGCAGGCTACGGGCAACCTGTCATCATTTTTGGTATCAGAGCCGGAATGCTCTGTTGAAATGTATATTTTGAATGTGTAAGTAGCAGATTTGCTGAAACAAAAGTTGCAGGAGTGTGAGATTTTGAAGGCAGTTGAAGAGTTTGAAGACACAAGCTGACAGCTAGTGGGAAGAACGGTCGATTTAAATTATAGGCAAACGAAAAGACAAGACAGACTGGGATCTTGAAGGTAAGGTGATCTGGGTTTATTTGAATTTGAAGAGTAGTCTTTGCATTAAAGAAGAAGTATTTTTGCAACTCCCAAAAGGAAAATCCATAGAAGACATGTTTAAAATTGCTAACAGAAAACTGGTCAAAGTATAGGTGTGGCAGAACCTTGAGGAAATCCAATAGAGATTGGATAAGATAGACAATTGTGAGCAGGCAGATGAGTTGAAGCCAGGAAGAGCAAAGAAAAGTGCTCAAAGGAGGTTCTGGAGATAGAGAACCAATTGCTTGCCAAAAGACCAAGTGAGGAGGGTTTGGTGAGGTAAGTGGCGGCAAGATAGGACTTGCTGCTGAAGAGGCTTTAGAGCAACTCATAGTAAAGTGAGTGAGGAACTCATCGAGATGGAAAGGATGATGACTAGTGACAGTCGTCACAAAGGTTCTGGAATAAACCACAACAGAGGACAAAAGGAGAAGGATGCCAAGGCAATTGGCATACAAAGAAAGTTAAGCAAAGAGGAATATGAGAGGGAGAAGGCTGAGATAGCAGTTCAGCTTGAGGTGTTGATGGAGATGTTGCAGAGAAATAAGGAAGACCAGAAGCGTGGTTATGTCATGAGAAAGAAGTTGAGGTGGCAAAGACTACAAGAGAAGTGGAATCATCAAGTAAATTTGCGGTTGATAAAGGAACTAAGGGAACTTGAACAGGTTATAGATTCCAGGCAAAGGATAGAGAAGCTCGAAACAGTTGAACTACAGCAAAAGGAAGATGCCGAAGAAGATGTTGAAGTTTCATTATGTTACCCAGAGAGTGGACCATTACTTTTTCAAAGTGATGAAGAGCTAGAGGAGTTGAATCATATGAATGATTCAAGGCAGCCCAAAGATTTGATGATTGAAGCATCAAACAAGACCGTAAGGTCTTGTGATTTTAAAACTAACGATTTGTGTGTGATTGCAGGTTTGGAAGAAGAGGAAGAACATCTACTGAAAGATGTTAAAGATGATTTAGCAGAAGAAAGACCATTTGAAGATCGGGTAAACTTTCCAAAGTCTACTCCAAGTAAAATTATTGAGTTATATAGAGAATTGGACTTCCAAAGGAGGAAATTGGAAGAACATAGGATGAATGTCCAGGATAGATTGTTGATAAAGGATGACAAAGCAGTTGTCATAAAATAAGTTGCAGGTGATGAGCAAAGGAATGTTGCAGAGGGAAAGGAAGATTGGGAGGCCGCAACATTCATATTGAAAGCTAGAGCAACATGTGAGACAACATTTATAGCAGCCACAGAAAAGGAGCAATCAAGGGATGGAAACAATCCGCAAACAGAGGACATACTGGACAAAGAAATTGAATTGATAAGGAGGTTAATGGTAAAACCATCCCAGAGAAAGACAACCAAAAGAAAGAAAAGGAACGACAACAAGAAAATGAAAATGAAGGATTGCAAGAGCAGAGCAAGTGGAGCACTACAGCACAAAATATGGAAACCTAGAAGACAACAGCAGATGACAACACCACTGAAGCAATCGACAAGCACGGAAGGATTACAAAATAAAATGTGGGATCCAGGAGGAGACTTATGACCAGGTGGTCATGAATTTTTTTACATGGGGAGTCTGATGCAGGAGCATCAAGATCTTTTTCTCCATCTGTAAATATGGGGTGTGATAATGTTAATTTGTAAATATGGGGTGTGATGATTTTTAATATTTTATTAATTAATTTGAATTAAATAAGAGAAGGTGAGGATTTGTGTAAATATCCTTTTATTAATAAAAGGATATGAGGAAATTTAATAAATTGAAGGATTTTAGGGATAAAAACCTATCCTTTTGGGATGTTGAGAAATTTAGAAGTTTGTTGAGGATTTTAAGAGATTGAGCATTTAATTAAATGATTTTGAAAATTGTATAAATAGGAGGGCTTTTTGTGAGAAAAGAACATTAGAGATTGTGAGGTTGAGAGGTTGAGAGCTGGTTTGGGACAACCAAGGCTGTAAGCCTTGGGAAATTGTAAGGGTCATCAATCTGGAATATCAGGGCAAACAAAGTTTGATTGGTCTGTATTTGATTAATAGAAAATGAAAAGAAAAAGGCGTCAGCATTTTAATACGTTACAAGTCCGCAGTGTCAAGCTTTTGAAATCCTGAGGGGTCGATAGCAGAATTGCTATTCGTTGTGCGTTGTGAGAGGTGTTAACACTCTGCATCCAAGTCGTTATGTATGAATCTGCTGATTGTTTGAATCTCTATGGTAAAATTCTGTTGTTTAATGCGTTTGAAAATCCAATCTGGGCCGACTGAAGTGGAGTTTATGATGTTTCGGTGAATCGGTCATCTATTTCACACACTGCAAGTAAAATTGTTCTTCCATTGCTAGCATTCAAAAGAGATTATGGTTTAACATATATTGACAGTGCAGGTTTGAGTTGACAGTGATTGTTAAAGGAAATCTGACAAATGTGGCAGACGGACCGGGGACTTACACTGCAACTGTGGTGGTTCCTACTGGGGTTTCAGTGTCAGTAGATCCAATGATGCTGGAGTTCTCTGGGACTTGGGACAGTAAAGTATTCAATGTGACACTCACACGCACTGAGGGCACCGGGGGAGCGTATGCATTTGGGTCCCTCACATGGAAAAGTGAGAAGTATTTGGTGGTAAGTCCAATCGTTGTGAAAACTTAGAGACCTCTGTATTTGGTGATACGCCCAATTGTTGTGAATGCAGTAGCCGCCGAGACCTCTTAGGAAATATTTGAATAGATATTGTCTAGGCCAGGAATTAGTGTAATGAAGTATTGATTGAAATGGGGAGCTGTGGCTCATTTAGATAAATTTTATGAAGTTGTTCCTGCATATATGTATAACCCGTGTGTTCATACCACAGCCGAAGCGTGGACTGATATATATTTCAGCTCCGCTGTATATTTTAGCTCTACTGTATGTTAATTATCCGCTGCCTGTGCAAAAGTTATCTGATTAGAACAAGGCATGCGTTGAAACGTTGAGGCGTTGTTGCTAATTTATGTAATGCTGCCGCCCTGAGATCTGGTTGAGATCCGGAGTTGGAGGAGTGTGGATTGTCCGGGACAGAGGTTTGTAAGGTGGCATAATATTATGCTATTTGATTGTTGATTCTACCACCGGAGGTTCTGCAGCGCGATCTTTAATTGATTAAGTTAACTTGGTTTGAACGTGTGGAGTGGGTTGTAACCATATATGTGCATATGGTATTAACCTGGTGTGCGCATTCGCTGTGAACGGGCGCTGGTATAAGAGGTTATACCCAGAATTATAAGAGGTTATATTTGCACACAAAGAAATTATAAGCGTTTATACCCCGAATTATGTGACCTTGAAAGAGTTTGACGAATAGGAATATCAGAGTATATGCGTGGAATGTTATAGTTTTACTGGCATTCCTTTGTATGAACAACGATTGTCATATATTGAGTTGGGCCGAGTCTCCAACGGATGTGCAGGCTCTTGATAATTAACTGGTGGTTGCCCAACTCCTCCATGAAGTTTTTAATGGGTTGTCTGAGGAAGGCGCACATGAACAATGAACCAATAAGTCGATTTGTTGATTAGGCACATGTTTTTTTTTACACGAGCGAGAGAGAAAGGTCCTGGTTTGCAGGCTACGGGCAACCTGTCATCATTATGCATCAATTATCATCAATTAAATAAACTAACCATCAAGAATAAATATCCTCTACCACATATCGATGATGTTTTTGATCAGGTGCAAGGAGCTAAAGTATTCTCGAAAGTCGACTTAAGATCCAGCTACCATTAAATAAGGATAAAGGAGGAGGACATTTAAGAGACTGCATTCTATACTCGTTATGGTCATTACGAGTTCGTAGTGTTGCCATTTGGCCTCACAAATGCCCCATCTGCCTTTATGAGTCTAATGCACAGTATTTTCCATCCCTACCTTGCTAAGTTTGTACTGATTTTCATTGATGAAATTCTAATATACTCTAAGAATTAGGAGGAGCATAGAGAACATCCGAGAGTAGTATTACAAACTCTATTGGAAAAGTAGTTATATGCTAAAGTTATCAAGTGTGAATTTTTCAAAGATCTTATTCAATACTTGGGTCACGTTATATCAGCAAATGGAATAGCAGTAGACCTGGAAAAGATCAAAACCATCATGGAATGGACATCTCCAAAGAATGTCATTGATATCAAATCATTCTTGGGTTTGGTCGGGTACTTCCATCAGTTTATTGAAGGATTTTCAAAAATTGCCTTCCTAATTACCTCTTTATAGAAAAAGGGACACGCTTTCCAATGGACAACCAAGTGTCAACAAAGCTTTGAAAGACTAAAACACCTACTTACCACTGCACCTGTGTTAAAGGTAGCATATTTGGAAATGTCTTCCATGGTTTGCATGGATGCGAGTAAAGAAGGTGTTGGCAGAGTGCTGACATAAGAAGGAAAGGTCATTGCTTATGAGACATGGAAGCTGAAGGAGTATGAACAACGATATTCTGCTTATGACCTTGAATTGACAGTGATAGGGAATTCACTTAAAGTGTGGCAACACTACCTGTTGGGGAAGAAATTTCTGTTGTTAATGGATCATAACAGCCTTACAAATTTCTTCAACTAGTCTAGCTTAAATGCCCAATAGGCCACATGGACAACATTTTTAAGTGAGTTTGATTTCAAAATGAAGCATCTTAAAGGGAAGGAAAATCGAGTGGCCACTGCATTGAGAAAAAAATTACATTGTATTTATGAGGTCCAAATGACCCAAGTACGCTGAAATATTCTTGAAATCATAAAGGAAGCATCTATCAAATATCCATAGCACAATTTTCTTTGGCAACAGACAAAGGAAGCTCTGCTAAAAAAGGAAAAATCAGATTTCAAAATAAATTGTGATAACCTCCTTACCTATAAGGACAAAATTTATGTTCCTAACCAAAACTCGGTTAAACAATTGATATTGGATGGGTTTCATAGGAAAGCATGTGTTGGTCACCCAGGTTACCAAAAAATATTTTCAACCATCAAGAAAGGGTTTTTTTCGCCCAGGTTCAGGAAGGACATTACTGAGTACTTGTGCAAATGTTTGGACTGTCAGCTGGTGAAGGTAGAACAACAGCAGCCGCGGGTTTGTTGCAACCATTTCCCATTTCAGAATAGAAATGGGAGACCATATCTCTAGAATTCATTGCCAGCTTACCTTGCACGAGGAAGAAACATGACTCAATTATGGTGGCAGTAGACAAATTGAGAAAAACTGCTCACTTCATACTTGTGAAATCCACTTACAAAACTGTGGAAATGACACACATATTTATGAACGAAATCTTTCATTTGCACGAAATACACAAGGTAGTGATTTCTGATAGGGATGTAAAATTTACATCCACATTTTGGAAAACTCTCTTTTTAGGATTGGGTATTGAGATCTAATTTAGTACTGCCTACCATCCTCAAATGGATAGACAGATTGAATGGGTAAATCAAGTGCTGGAGGACATGCTATGCATGTTTGTCATGTAGAAGCCACATAAGTGAGAAGACTATCTCCAGCTAGTGGAATTTGCATATAATAATGGACATCATGAATCACTGGGCATGAGCCCCTTTGAAGTATTGTTTGGAATAAAGTGTGGGGTACCCATAAATTGGAATAATCCAGTTAATAAGCTAGCATTGGGTCTTGATATGCTAGCAGAAATGTAGGAGATTGTTAAGAAAGTTCAACAAAATCTAAGGGCTACCCAGGATAGGAAGAAAGTGTATGCAGATAAAAATAGGACATATAGAGAATTTCTGCCGAGAGATCACATATATTTAAGTGTAAATCCCAGAAAAAAGTTCCTTACAATGGAAGGGTTGTGCTAAGCTAGCACCCCGGTACTGTGGACCTTTTCAAGTCTCGGAATGAATTGGGCTGGTGGCCTATAAGCTTTCGTTACCAAAACACATACGGGTCCACAATGTGTTCCACATATCTTTGCTAAAAACATATGTGTATAATCCTCAACATATCATTAGTTGCGAAAATATTTAGGTAATCAGTTAAGTAAACTATATCCCTTTTAGATAAAGTGTTTTGAAGAGATTGTGACAATGAATTTTTTTTGTGTAGGTGGAACCAGAAGCAGAGTCTCTGGTAGAACCTCTTCGTATTCTCGACCGGAGAGAAACCAACTTGAAGAAACAAGCCATCACCCAGTTTAAAGTGTAGTGGAAGCACTTTCGCCTGGATGAGGCCACTTGGGAAGAGGAGTAATTTATGCAGAAAGCTTATTAGACATTATTTTCTGAAAGCAGAAAGAATAGTATGGATGGTGTTCCTCATATGTGGGGGAGATGTAACACCCCAAGATGCATAAATATTACTGTGGTTACTTCATTTGATCTTTACCATTTATTACTTTAAGTTTCCTTACCCTATGATGTTAAATAATAAATGACTAAGGTCGGAGGGCCGAGAAACATACATTTGGTTTCCTAAATTATTGATAATTAGGAGTACTAGTAATTTTTAGAAAAATAGAAACTGTTTACATTAATTAAAAGAAACAGTTAAAAAAATATAGTTACCCATTTTCCTTGAAGGGGGATTTAGATGGGGGGAAAGAAGCTAGTAGAGATCCTAGGGCTTTGTGGAATAAACCAGTGGGAGAATTCTCAAACAAAAAAAAAACATCCAGTAAAAAGGTACAGGACCTGAGGTAGGACAGGAGTCCGGATGCCCAAGGTACTTGACTGTGACTGAATTATTTTAACTGTGAATAGAAGAAAGTGCTCATGGGAGGGTCTGGACGTAATTCTGAGGCTTGAATTTCTAGAGAATTTCTAGATAGGATTGAATATTACGATTATATTGAATAAATAAGTATCATAGTAAGATCCATTACGAATTAATGTTAGACTGTCGAAAATTTATGTAAATTACAAAGTAGAAATTTTTATTAAGAATTAATGCTGGAAGAATTTCTTAAATGACATAACAACTAGGAAAAGGAATTCTTTGAAAAATCCATTAAAACATAGAAACAAAATTACTAGATTCATAATGCAAATAGTAGACAATATGTTATAGCAATGCAAGCAAGATAACATGCAATACTAGTAAAGTATGGAGAAATAACTTCATGCAGCAGATAAATATGCATCTGTTTTTAAAGTATTAAGAATATTTTCTTATTAGGAGCAGTGGAACAACCTGTATGAGACATTATATGGTTACTGAAGAATTTATCTATGTATTATTCTATAGAGTCAAATATAAACTAAGAAATGTACTGCAAACCATTATAGGATTAATTCTAGCTTATTCATCGTAAAAATAATATTAAAAGGAAATGTTTTGAAAATGTTCAACGGATACATGAGTCATAATAGAAATAAGTCACATGAAATACTGTACGACTACTATAGAACTAAAAGGAAAACCATCATAGAAGAGATCTAGGTGACTTAATGTACAAACAATCCTTAAAAGAATCATTCCAGAAATATCGAACGAACTATGGTAAACTCACTAACTTCTAATATCCTGAGCAGGGAAATAGAGTAATCTAGGCCTACAATTAAATCCAAGATGAGACAACTTCATTATCATTGAAATGGAACGCATTGAGTTTGCCGAAATATAGTCACTGTAATAATAACTTAAAGAGAACAGTTCCACATTCCACAACGGCTCAACGGCCTAATTATAACGACATGAATAAAACCCCTAAAATTCCTTCGAGTGTATAACTTAACTCAACAATGCATAAACAGAGAAAATATCCACAAAAAGACTCTTAGTCGAACATGTGCTGAACGTTCACAAAATAGATGTGCTGTCCATAGTGTTTGGCAATATGTCATACAATTAATTAAACTAAAAACCGAAACCTAAGAAACTCTCGGTGAAAAACTTCGCTTGATGCATAGTTTCTCACACCGAGTAGTTAATAATTTGTTGCTAAATATTCATGCCCTAAGGTAATATTTTCCAACTTGATATTGACCATGGAAGCTGTAAGTTCCTGAACATTTAAGGGATGCATTCCAACCTTGATTGAAATGGGAATATAGGGGAAAATGCCTGCATACGTGCACAAGCAATCGAGGAATCAGTAAGAGTTTAACTCGACGATATTTATAAGAAGCACGATGATGTAAAGAGGGTCATTCTTACATGGAATTGGAGAATTTCCGCACTGAGCAGCTTACCTGCAACACAATACGCCTTGTCAGTTAACAAACTCAGAACAGAGAGGCTATAAATATTTGGAAAAGAACCTATTGGTTTGTATGCTTACCTCCCAAAAAGGTTTGTCAGAGCAGAGCCTCATCTACAACATGAGAAGACTATTGAGCCACCATAGATAGAGGTAGCATTCAATCAATCTTGATACCAGGCAGAGGTCCAATGCAGAATAGAAGTGCAAAAAGTCCAAATAATCAAAACCATGTAAAATCAAGTTGTTGGGTTACCTATGTTCGCAGGGCTGACCATAGCCTCAATGAAAAATAGCATAAGGACCTTTTCATTGGTGGAAAACCTCACTAGACTAATTGGTTGCAAAGCAGAAAGAAATGAAGGACTGAAGACAACAACTGGTGCTAACCTCTGTCAAATGGGGAAAAGTGGTTAGGGGTTAAACACTAAACCCCCGTAACATCGATTTGCTTACCCATGATCGGATGGCATAAAACAAGACAAGTGTTAGCCAAGATCAATACCAACTGGCGAAGACTTGCAACAATCTCTTCCAACTGCATGCCACGGGATTCAAAGTACATAAGTCAGGTAATGAAGGTTGGGTCGACGGCCAACCCACTATAGGCCATGTAAAACTTAATTACCATCAACCATACACTCAACACTAACTACGAGGTTACATATACATGCATTAAAATATATAACATTGATCTCCGATATATACGAACTCAATTCAATTGCTCATTAATAATTCATAAATACTCACTAAAGGGTCCATTATCGATAACTGTATAGTGATGTAAATAATTAAACTTTTTTATTTACCACTATATATTACACACTCTTCTTGGTTTAATTTTTTTAACTCTTCAATAATTATTTTATATATAATAAATGTTAATATCAAACATTACGTTTAATAATTATCTTATAATTATTAATTCTTTCAAAATGAGGGATATTATTAGTTTTACAATTTTAATCTAATTTTACTTTTTTAATACCTTCAAAATTAGATTTCATACTTAGATTTGATGGTTTACTAAAATGTTTGGAGAAATAAAATGTATTTAACAGGAGTCCACTTACAACATAAACCCATAAAAGATGAACCAAAATTTGAAATAGAAATCCATAAATGATGAACCAAAATTTGAAGATTTAGATATTGGAGATTTAATATGGAATACTAAGGGTTTAAAGAGAAAATAGGAACTAAAAATTTCACATTAAAATATTATTTCTAAATAATTTTATTAGAACTAAATTTCATAATTAGTTGTGTCAATTTTACATTAAATTCAAAAATTATTTTTGTTCTTCATCATTTTTTGAATTTAAAAATAATGTTATTATGCTATTAATTTTTACGATTATGATTTCACTCTCCAGAACCTTTTCATATATTTCTCCCTACATATAAGAAAATAAATTTAGAGTAGTTTTTATATGATTAGATTTAGATATATGTAGGTAAATAATTATTAATATTATTATATTAAATAATAATAATGTTTTTAAGTAAATGTAAGGTTCTTGAGCTTTTTTTATTAACTATGTACATAACCTTTAACATTAAACTAGTTACACAATTTTAAGACACAATTAATTTGTTAAATCTATGCCACTATATATATTTAAGTAAATGTAAGGTTTTGCAGCCTTTTTTTAATTAACTATGTACTTAACATTTTACATTAAACTAGTTACACAATTCTAAGACTCAATTGATTTGTAAAATCTATGTCAAATATATATGGATAATATTAAAAAAAGATTGTAAAATCTATGTCAAATATATATGGATAATATTACAAAAAGAAATAGGATTTAGTACACATGTAAAATATATATGTACATCTCATTTTGATCATGTGGAGGATTTAGCCCTTGGGCAGTGTTTATAACTTGGTAATTCCCACTTAATTGTTCTTACTGCCTGTCATATACATTAACATTGTTTTGGGTGATGGTTTAATTCTTAAATTTTTTGCCACAAATTCCTAGTGTGCTTAACATAAAATAAATGAGAGTCTTCCCTAATTTTCATCCTTTCATATGCTCTTCCCAAGAATACAGAACCTATACCTAATCATCTTCGATCTGGTAGCTATTGTTTTTGAGATTGGGAACATATCTACAGTTATGGTTGCATGGTATCAGATCCATGACTAGGAAAAGTTACAGGTACTTAAAGAGTAACTACCCTCCTCTCCCTAGTGTTGAGAAAGACTCATCCACCTTTGTCACTACTCTAAAACACCGCTTTGAGAATTCATTAGGATTTCTCAATTGTTGGAACTGATTCAAGATTTTGATTGCAATGACCTCTCGAGCTTCATGCCGACACTCATTCCTATGGTTTGGGAAGATAATTTGACACTAATTTTGGCCTAACTTCCATGGTAAGGGTTCAAATACTCATCCTTATTCTTTTATCTGTGTTAAACATCAATTTCTTTTTAAGCCAGAGGTTAATCACCTTTTTTAACTTGTGCAGGGGTTTTAATTGGAAATCATTCCATCGTTTTCACTCATGGTTGGGACTAAACCCTTGCATTGGTGAGTACTTCCCCTACTTTTTGGTTCCCCCTTCAGGTTATTAGACAAATTCCCTATTAGAGTTCAGTTACTAACAAATTGGTTTCTATCTATTTTATTTCTTTTCTTAGGGTTTCATGGTGTTTTTCAGTCATCTTAACAAGAAATGAAAAACATGAAGCAAAGGATTCCTCTTCTCAATATTACGAATCAGTTAAATAAGATTACATTGGAGACATCAACATTAAATAACTGGAGTGAAAATCAAGTCAACTAAACTAACTGAAACTAAACTAAGACGTGTTGAGTTATGCAATGGGTATGTATTTACTCTCAATTACAGTCCTTTCTTCCTCTTTTCTTATCTCTTTCATACCTTGATATGCTAACATATTAATGGATTATGATAACAAATGAATGAACTACACTTTCTTAAGATTTAGCTACCATAACTAACTCTTAATCCTTTTTATGTGGAATCAGAAGGATCAACGCTAAACAAGAAGAATGTCAGAAGATAACATTCAGTTGTGAATCCCTCAATATCTCTCAATCCCGAGGGATCACATTTATCTTTTACACTTTTTGACTATAAAAGTAAAAATTGTAGGAGAAAAGGGAAGCAATCAATCTCTGTTTATTTCAAATTGTAATTTAATTGATAGACTGGTGCTTTTGAGGAACATGACTGTGTTGTAATGAAGATTGAGTTTAATGGCTAATACATAATTTACGTTATTGTTCATTTGCATTCTCTGAAGTAGCTCAATAGTATTCGTTGGTGGATAAGGGCCCAGTCTTTGGTGGATCAAACTGCTACCCTTCTTCTTATATTTTCTAATTTATGCAAGTTTGAGTGGTTTGATGTTTTTCGTTCTATGTAAGTTTATCTTATTTGTTATTTGCCAATTTCCTATATTGAAGTTAGTTTACCTTCCTTATCTGATTCATAGCTTTGTCATTTGATTCCATTCATGCTTACTGTAGATTAAATTGATTATCAGTTAACGCATTAAATCTTGTTGAGTGTGGTTATTATAGAATCAGCTGAAAGAGATTGGTTAATACTACTAAACTTTCTATTGACATTATTTCCATTTGAATTTCTTAATTGAGATTGAGTATGATTTAGATAGAATCAACTACAAGAGATTGTTTAATGCTACTACGCTCTTGGTTGATGTTATTGTTAATTTCATTTCTTGTGTGAGATTTGATTATGATTTCCATTGAAGATTAAGTCTTAATTCTTAGATGTAGTATTTCCTTTAACAATTGCAAGTTGAGTTTTATAAATGCATCCGTTTACTCTTGTATCAAAGGTTTATACTTCATTGTAAATAGCATTACTCTTTGGATTCGTAGCTTGCACATATTGTGTACACTCTTGGAATAAAAGGAGTTGCCTAGGTTGATAAATAATGTGAGAAAATTAGGAGTTTTAAAAGACACCTATTAGCACCCAACATTTTGGCACCGTTGTTGGGAAGAGTGTTGCCATTTTACAAAGTGTGATGTATACTTGATAATTGTTGCTGAGAAATAATTGGGTATTGAAAGCGAGAGGTAAGAACCTACACAACGAGAAAGTAAAGTGCTTGCTCATCCAATTGCTTTTTAGCACAATTTCATAGAAGTGAAGTAGGTGTTTGATGTTTGTCTACTAAGAGAGAACTAGGTATTAAAAATGGAAGGTAAGGACCTGTGTAAGGAACAAGTAAAAGGCCTTCTGCCCCGCCCACTTTCCACCAGAATTGCTAGGAATTTAAGGTAGAAATAAACGTTTGAATTTTTGCATGAATGAATGAGAAGAAAAGACCAGAAAATGAAATAATCCAACATTCCAAACCTCAAAAATCCAAGGGAACAATGACCCTTGGACAATCAACTTTATCGACGAAATCATAAGGAAAATTGAGTCTCAGCCATCAGTAGGACCCCGAACTGTTGCTTCCAGACACCCTACTGTCTCCTTTCGGGCCACAGGATCACAATTTGTAGCCTACACTGAGGTTCATAGTAAAACTAAAGGGAATGAACAGAGTTTTCAAGATATTGAAAATTCATGATCAATTCCCTCACGAGAAGGGAGTTCTTGCAACCTCTATGAAGGAGTAGAAGGAAGAGGTAAATATAAGGTTAAATCAGTAGAACCAAGATCTCTTAGGTAGTAATTTACCAGAGGACACCCAATGTCCCATATCAAGGGAGTGTTGTTAAAATCATTCCCACCTCTTCTGGATATCCTAGACACAACTCTCTAGCTCTAGATATCCCAAAAGGATACTGGCATATTTTTGACCAAATGGCCAATAATCCACAACCAACCCAAACCTATACACTATAGTATCCTATTGTTGATAGAACTGTCAATGCCCCCATGAAATCTATCCCATTAAAAAATATTCCCACCTTTCATGGAATCACTTTGGAAGATCTGGATGCATTCCTATTTGAATTCGATGTCCTATGTAGGGGTTATGATTACACCACTGATCCCCAGAAACTAAAGTTGTTCCCCTCCACTTTAAAGGGAGCATCCCTGCATTGGTTTATGGGACTAGGTGGCGGCACCATCAATGATTGGGACCAAATGAAAACTGGATTCCTTAAAAAATATCAAGATTATTGCAGATCTAGAGAACTAAAAGATGAGATGTTCCAAATGGTAGCAAGGCCTAGTGAAAATTTGGAAGAATATGTGGAGGATTTCCAATATAACCTCCAAAGTTTTCCTTATGCAAACCTACCTGATAATGTTCTAAAAACCACGATGATTAAAGTGATGAAAGACCAGTGGATAGAGACACTAAATATCATGTGTAAAGGCTATATTTATTAAGAATACTATGCTAATATTATTGAGTTATGTATCAGGTTCTCCATGGGAAATACAATACTGAAACCAACAGGACGCGATGCGATCACCAGGGACAACAAAGTTTCTGGGGAAAGCATTACTCGTGCTGAAATCGGAAACCCATTGGAAGATTTCAAAACAGATATCCTGCGAACCTTGACAACACAGTTAGGCATTATGCAAGCGAAGTAGAAGTAGGTTGAAGCAGAGCAGAGCCTAGTTATTTTTTGCCCTCGATGTAGAAAGAAACATAGTCATAAAGAGTGCCCACTGGATGTAGTATAGACTTGTGCCATATGCACTAAGGAACATGCCACAAAAAATTGTCCGTCACTCCCAGGACTAAAAGCAGTCTTCAAGGAGGTAGAGGAAGAAACAAAACCAGTGTACCGATTAAACCAACATCGCCAATGGCAAGCATGACAATTAGGTATGCCTATTGACACATCTTCTTTCTTTCAGCCTTCACAATATAATTCCCAGCAATATACAAGAGCAACATGGCAAAACCATCCACCTTTTCCTAATTGGCCACCACAATAATTCCCCATGCCACCTTGGTCCAATCAGTCAAACCCAAACAATAGCTGGCCAAATCCCTCTTGCCTTCCATCATTCTGGTAGAACAACCCATATCCATCTCAATGGTCCCCCTCTACTTCACAAAACCAAAATTGACAATCAAGCTGGTAAAGACCCACAAACCAGCTAGTAAGGACAAACCTTTTCCTCAGCCCACGCTACCAACACCTTATACGTTGCAGCAGAATCCTCAATCCAATCTACGACCACAAATCCCAGCCCAACCCAACCCAAATCATAACAACAAACTAGTCCAATCAATACAAATCATTGAAGGTATAGATCCAGAAACTAAGTTGAGAGAATGTAATGTCCAACTGAGTTCTAGACGAATAAGCACACCAGAGGATGATAAAAATATCCAACTTGAAGAACCTTACCAAAATAAGTCATTGGCTGTAGAACGAACACCTCAAAGGGAAAATACAGTCAAGCAGAAAAGTCATGAACAAATCATAACCTCTTCTCCACCATTCCTAGAAATATTGATTATACCTCGCCCAATCAAATATCCCAACTTCGATCTCCTGGGAGAGATAAAAAATTCTTTGCATAAAAATACCCCTCCTGTAGGCTATTCAAGACATTCCAATCTATGCAAAAACCATTAAGGAATTGTGTGCCAAAACGTTTACAAGGAAAATGAAGCCTACACCAACTATCCATGTAGTCAGAAATTTGTCTGATCTAATATTAGGCTAAGAGGAATCGATGAAATATCAAGATCCAGGAAACCCTATTGTCACAATACAAATAAATGGATGCTCCTTTCCTAATGCGTTAGTCAATTTAGGGGCAGCCATTAATATTCTCACACCAACAACCTATGGGAGACTTGGCATCACAACCTTAGATCCAACTACGACCTTGCTGGAACTTGCTGACCATTCAGTTATTAAACCAGAAGGGACATTACAGAAAGTGATGGTGTCTGTAGACTCTTAGGAATACCTGGCAAATTTTTTAATTACTAATCCTAGAAACTGGCTAGGTGGATATCCTCTAATATTACGAAGACCTTGGCTAGCAACTACAGATGCTTATATAAGCTGCTGAACAAGAAATATGACTGTAACTAGAGGGAATGATGTGAAGAACCTAGCTTTATACCCTCCAGCTCAGCCAAGCCTAACCATAACAAAAACTAGAAAGCAGCCTGCAACATATTTAACCAAAAATATTCAATCACCATTAACTATAGCAGATGCTCTTGAATTTAAAAACCAAACAAAAGACAAAATTATTAACACCTACATTAACCACCTTGCTGCCATATCTAATATAAATTGTCATATGATTGAAACAGTCCTTGATAATTAAATTGAAGAAGATCCTTTAAAATATATCAATGGCCAAACAATACCAACAACCACTGTCTATAATAGCAAACCTATTGAAATTGAGCCAGCGAAAATCCTTAACATTATCAAAAACTTGAGTGATGACCAACAACAGAAGCTTATTCAAAATCCTTAAGAAATATAAAGAGACTTTCACTTAGGATTACCTAGATATGAAAGGGATTGACCCTCAACTATGTATATGCCACATCTACAATGAAAAAGATGCAAGACCCATTTGACAACCTTAGTGTAGATTGAACCCTCACCTAAAGGGTATCATTAAAAACAAACTACAGAAACTATTAGATGTGATTTTATCTATCTTATATCTAATAGTAAATGGGTCTCTCCACCAGTTTTGGTTCCCAAAAAGAATGGGAAATGGAGTATATGCATCAATTACAGAGAGCTTAACAATGCAACACAAAATGACCATTTTCCCCTTTCGTTTATCGACCAGGTTTTAGACACATTAGTAGGTAAAAAAAAATTCACTTTTGTAGATGGCTTCAGTGGCTACAACCAAATCCAAATTGCCCCTGAAGACCAAAATATGACTACCTTCACTTGCCTCTGGGGGACATTTTCTTACAGGGTATTACCTTTTGGACTATGTAACGCACCTGCTACATTCCAAAGAGCCATACTAAGTATTTTTGCAGACTTGATAAACGAGGGATTAGAGGTACACATGGATGATTTCACACCCTATGGAGATGAATTCAAGCAAGAATTACAAACATTGGAGAAAGTCTTGGAAAGATGCATTGCTACTAGACTCTACTTGAGCCACGAGAAATGTCATATGATGATGACAAAGGGCTTGCTCCTGGGCCATTACATCTCTGCAGTTGGAATTTAGGTAGATCCAACAAAAATACAGGTAATCCTCTTACTAGCTACCCCCTGCACTCAAATAGACGTATGGAGTTTTTTGGGATTTTCTGGATATTATTAGAGATTTATAAAAAACTGTTCACAAATTGCGGCATCATTATATGCTTTGACAGGAAATATTAATTTTATATGCAATGACAAATGTGACATTTAATCAAAAACACTATTATTACACGGCCCAAACTGGGATATACCATTCTAGATTTCATCAGATGCACCAGATACAACCATTGGAGTGGTTCTTGGCAAAGAAGAAGACCAGAAACCCTATGCGATATACTACATCAGAAAAAAATTAACTCCTACCTAGTTAAATTACACAGTAACAGAGAAGGAGTTTCTAGTTGTAATCTACGCTATTAATAAATTTAGACACTATATAACAAGATACCCTATAGTCCTGTATATTGATCACTCTGCTATAAAATATCTAGCTAATAAAACTATTACGAATGGAAGAGGGACATGATGGTTAATCCTTTTGCAAGAATTTGACATAACAATCAAGGATTGACCAGGTAAGGAAAATCTGGTGGCAAACTTCCTCTCATGAGTGCGAAGAACAGATGATGCAATGGCGCTAGAAGACCAGTTCCCCAATGAGCACCTATTCACCATGACAATGAAAACTTCATGGTATGTGGATGTGGTGAATTACTTAGCAGTGGGGAAACTACCAAGACACTTGACACCCAGAGAAAGGAAATTGATAGTGCAACATAGCGCTCAGTTCTCCTGGATCGGAGGATACCTCTTTCACATAGGATCCAATATGCATATCTACAGGTTTGTCAGAGAAGACGAAATTTACGATATCCTAAAAGCTTTCCACGATGGACCTTACGGTGGACATTTTTCAAACCGTAGGACTGCACATAAAATTTTACAGATGGACTATTTTTTTCCCATAATTTTCAAGGATGGTAAGAAATTTGTCCAAGCATGTGATAGCTACCAAAGAATGGGCTGCACTAGCCAGTTTGACAAGTTTCCCTTACACCCACAACTACTCATCAAACCCTTTGAGCGTTGGGCACTAGACTTCGTCAGCCCAATAAATCCACCATCTAATCAAAAATCATATATATTGGTCGCAACAAAATACGTGACTAATTGGGTGGAGGTAGTAGTGTTACCTAGAGCAACAGAGGAAACCGTAATCAATTTTCTCTTTGAAATTTTTGTGTGGTATGGTTTTCCCAGAGAAATAATTACAGATGGAGGGCCAGAATTTGTAGGCCATAAAATTGCTGCTACACTAAAAAATCATCATATTTTGCACATAATCACCTCTTCATACCACCCGTAGGCAAACGACCAGGTAGAAATTAACAACAAGGTAATCGAGGCCATTCTAACAAAGACAGTTGCCTTGCACAGACGCAATTAGACTCCCCGATTTCTAGAAGCCCTATGGAGATATCACACAACCTGGAGGACTACAACAAGATACTCCCCATATCAGTTGGTGTTTGGTAACCTATCTTCCCCATAGAATTTGAGATTTAGACATTAGGGATAGCCCAAGAAGTGGGGTTGGATTTGAATGGAGCACAACTTAATAGATTACAACAAATAAATGAATTAGATGAAATTTGGTTATTGGATCTTCAACATAATACAATTATTCAACAACAAAGAGAAAAATGGCATGACACCCTCATCAAGAAATATATATTCCATGAGGGCGCCTCGGAGCTTCTCCATGATTCCAGGTTACAAGACTTCCTGGGGAAACTACACACTAGGTGGTTAGGTCCCTACGAGATAACAAAAGTACATGATAATGGCACCCTTACATTGGCCACCATTGATGGGTCTGGCTACTCCTTTCAAGAAAATGGGCATCAGGTACACCTTTACCATAAACCGCTTACAAGGGAATCCTTTTGCGAACAGATACGCAAAGATTCTATGATACAAATTCTTGTTGCAGAAGACAACTCTTCTGTAGTACCAGTCCTATAAAAACTATTTTTTTTTTAGACATGTAAATATAAATGCTTTTTTTTACTTTTTTTTCTTTTTTTTTTCTTCTTTATGTATCATAGCCCTTCTTTTATTAGAGCAGTAGGGATGATTGTTTGTTTGTGTTTTTTTCTCTCCCCCTGTTTTCTTTTGATGTTCCTTATAAGGAACATCTGTTGTTCCCTAAAGGGAACAATACTTTTCGTGTGATTTCTTTTGTTGTTCCCTATGGGGAATAGATGTTGTTCCCTAAAGGGAACAACACTTTTTCGAGTGTGTTTCTTTTGTTGTTCCCTACAAGGAACAGTTGTTGTTCCCTAAAGGGAACAACACTTTTTTGTGTGTGTTCATTTGTTGCTACCTACAAGGAACAGTTGTTGTTCCCTAAAGGGAACAACACCTTTCACGTGCTTTCTTTTGTTGTTCCCTAAATGGAACAACACTTTTTCGAGTTTTTTTCTTTTGCTATTCCCTATAGGGAATGGTTGTTGTTCCCTAAAGGAAACAACACTTTTTCGTGTGTGTTCATTTGCTATTCCCTTCAAGGAAAAACTAGTATTCTCTAAAGGAAACAACACTTTTCGTGTGCTTTCTTTCGTTGTTCCCTATAGGGAATAGTTGTTGTTCCCTACAGGGAACAACTATTGTTCCCTAAAGGGAACAACACTTTTTTGAGTGTTTTTCTTTGTTGTTCCCTACAGGGAATAAGACTTTTCATGTGTATTCTTTTACAGTTCCCTACGGGAACAACACTTCTTCGAATTTGTTCATTTTTTGTTCCCTACAGGTAACAGCTGTTGTTCCCTACAAGGAACAACTGTTGTTCCCTAACAAGGAACAATAGTTTTTTGCAAGTATTTTTTGTTGTTACCTATAGGGAACAACTACTGTTCCGTAAAGGGAACAACACTTTGTGACTATTTTTAAGAACAACCCTTTCTTCCCCTTGCACGATCATTCCAGCCACCTGAGCTCATTTTTTTCCCTCTTTATGGCATATAGTACAATACATATATGAGGACAAAAAGTATGGAGTCTATCGAAGGAGGAAAACATCCTTAACATTATTATCTTTAACATATTGATTGATTATCTTCACCATG
The DNA here is from genome assembly GCA_000404065.3 of Pinus taeda. Taxonomy (NCBI): domain Eukaryota; kingdom Viridiplantae; phylum Streptophyta; class Pinopsida; order Pinales; family Pinaceae; genus Pinus; species Pinus taeda. The sequence goes on from APFE030717255.1 coordinate 51,049, forward strand.
CTAGTTCTACTCTAGTATAATTCTCTCTGCTTATTATCAATAAGATTATGGGTATATTTTTTCTATTTGATATGTTTAAACTTCTTCTGCCATCCCTACTCTTAAGGAGTACTGAGCCACCATCTATATATAAATGGGGAGTGTAAAAGAAAAAATCACTAACAATTTTATGTTTTTTATCTACAAATGGAGGACAGGGATTATCATCATGAGCCAAACTACCATGTTTATAGGGATGGGGCGAAATGGCATTCCCACTATGGCCCCCACACCATGGATATGATCCAATGGATGCATCAAGAAACAAAATCCTTGGAACAGGAGATCCCATCACTAGGTGACCTGACCACTTTTGCTACTTCCTAGTGAATGGAAATATGTGCATCTGGTCACCATGCCAACACATTGATCTCTACTATGGACATCATAATACTCTTCCCCAGCTATACATAGAGGATCCTGGTTCCCAAGGAATAGAAAGAAACTCTGTCGAGGCTATGGATGCCTGTAGTTAGTAGCAGCTGTTCTTATGGTATTGAAGTTTTATTTCCTACATCAATAATTATTACAATGCCCTCTTCTTATTTTTCTATTTTTCTACAGAGAGATTATTTCCCTAACTTACCTTACCTTGAAGCTTGATGCATGAGTTAATTTTTTTTTTCTAAATCAATAACATCACTTTTAAATGGAATAACAGTGGTAAGGTATTATCTCTTACGCATGTTTTCCTTTTTACTTATTGCATCACCTCATGACATCTTATCACTCATTAATAAATCTCGTTACATGCCTCGTATTCATTACTCCAATATGATTTTACGATCCTTTCGTTAATATACGTACTTTGCCACCTTTACTACCAAATCCATCACCCCTGCACTTCCCTGCGAGAACGTCATCTTTTCATCCATTCGGTCGTAGGCAACCTGTAATTTCAAGAGGGGGTAGGGATCTCCAGTACACTCATGCATGCGTTGTCATTGTTTTATTGGATTTTGTAAGATAATACGACATCCCATAATTACAGACTGTGTGGCATTATAGCAGTCCTTGATTTAATGGTATTTATTTTTATAAAAAATCACCTGCGAGAGTTGTTACAACTACTTGTTGTTCCATCTCTCGGTTGTGCTCATTGTTGTGTTTTCTCCACTACACTAATCGTTTATAGGAGTAGGAAGAACTCAAGCATCATGGGAGGTACAACAGTGTGACGAGAACCTTTAATACTGGTTGTCTCCAATGGAGCTAGGGAAATTATAGTTCACGTGGGATGGACAACATATTTACAAGATTTCAACCCCCCAGTGAGGAAATCGCCATTGAATTTATACAACATCTACAAAATGGAAAATCCTTGATAATACGTAGACAAATCACCGTAATAGATGTGGTGATAGCAGAAGTGTCTAGGCTTCTGGCAGAAGGACCTGTATGGGCTGACAAGCGACTAAAGCTGCACGACGCTATGGAGATTTTTAGGGACAAAGGACAAGAGCTAATCAAGAAAGGAAATGGAATTCAACCATCTTCTCTTAGAGCGCCATGGGGAGAATTGGCACGAATTATCCAGAACTATATTACTTGCACTGGGCATCGAGACGTGGTAAGGCCTCGACAACTCAAACTTTTAGCAGTCTTAAAACAAAAATGCAAGGTTAATTTGCCTGCATTGTTGAATTCATTATTGTTTGATCAGTTAGATGGTATCAACACCTAGAGATAGTAGCTAGCCACCATTGTCTGATCAGTTTAATAGTTAGTCACAACCTTTCCCAACAATAATCAACATTGGAGGATCTCATATCGGCACACGAAAGAGGTGAAAACCTGACAGCACCTAACCCTTTTCGAAAAAAAAAAAGGACTACCCCATCAGGTAGCAAACCTCACAAGTGTAGATGATCTGCAAGGTTGAATCCAAACTAGGGAAGGTCTGAAAATACTCAAGGCAACGCTAGTCAACCAATAGAATCATCTAGCCTGGTAAACATGTGAGACTTGCAACCAGAGTCAGAAAGACAAAATAAGCCTTGAGTCAGAACTTCAGGGAGGAGATAAACCCGACTCAGTGCAGCAAGGAGCAGGGCATTCCGATGATGAATGAGAAAATGAAGGGGGACCTCCTCCAACACCAAGTATGAGTTCTCAAGATGATATTTTGTAGGACTTCGAGGCAGGGATGACCCAGGTCCTGGTGAATATGAACGTCTACATGTAGCCTGAAGAATAGCTTAATCCTAACTTAGGAGAAGCCCAATCTCCAGGGAATTCTAGTTATACCGGAATTCTACCTTCCCCAAAAGATGCAAACTAGGAAGAGGAAGATACAAAGGCCATTCAGGGGTCAGAGAACCAATCTGGTGACACTCGCCTAGTGGAAAACAACCATGATCAACAACAAGAAGGTCTAGACGTAGAGGTCATAGGCCAAGAAGAGGAAGAAAACACAAAGGTTATTCAGGAATCTGATAATAAATCTAGAGACACGGTCTTACTGGAGAAAATCCAGGGTGAACAACCAAGCTCTTTAGAGACAGAGGCTATTAACGAGACTAGTAGCAGACCAGTTACTCCTCATAAGAAGCACGAAGCTAGAACAAAGCTAAAGAAGCTAAGAAAAGAACACCAGAAACTTGGTAAGATAGTCAAGAGGCTCAGACGAAAGATAAAGGAAATTAAAATGGGAAAAACTCTGAGCAATACCCGTAAGGTAGCCATTGTGGTCGTGTAAATGTTATTATGCGAAGGTAGGGCTATAGGGACTCAAACTGAGCTCATACCTACTTGAACACTTGCCACTCAAGCCAGATTGCATGCAGACTTAGTAGATGTAGATGCTCAGATGGAGGTTTGGGCCTCCCACAATAAAGAAGTGCAGACAGAGGATATCCCCTCTTGTAGCACAGACACTAAAATAGAGGGTATCCCCTCTTGTAGCATAGGCACTTAGACAGACATACAAGCCAAAGACATTCTGACGCACCACAAACCTATTTTACTAAATCCTCAGGAGGAGTTGGCACAAGCCCGACACACTTTGGAATGATATGAATAAGAAACAATTTCCCTACAGAGATATCAAGAACTTTAGAAATAGCTTAGGGAACTAACTATAATGGAGAGCGAGAACTTTGACAGGTATAGAAAGGTGGAAGAAAAGATGGAGAAGGCAAAATTCAAGATAGACAGAGTCATGAGACAAACAAACACCATCTGCTCACTCTATTCAAATGTCCTAACATGTAGGTCTCCCACCAACAATTATGCCTTGTTCTTATTAGAATGGTACCTGTTATTGAAAATCAAAGCCATAAGAGCAGGTAAACCAATTGAATTAGGGATAATTAAAGATTTTATAAATTTCTCCAAGCAACATGGTGTAAAGGTCTAGAGGCTTCTTTGTGAGTTCTACTTGCACAATTTCATATTAGAAAACGAGGTGGAAAGGAACCCTAATCCTTTTGTTGGAGACGTTCAATTCTAGGATTTTATCTCGTTTGTGGTTAACCAACTCAAATGGTTCAAAGTTTATAATGCATTTCAAAGACAGGAACATGGATTGGATCTTTGGGTGAGGATTGAACCTAAAAACCCTTTACAAATGTTTGCCAACCATAAAAAGCTGATGACACAAGAGGGCATGATTAAAACTTTAGGGCCCATACATAAGGGGATTATGTAGAAAGGAATAAAATATTTCCTCTCCATCCACGAAAGATCCCTGACTACGTCTAAGCTCAGATGGATGACCTCCACTATTAGTGTGAAGGAAATGGAACCATTTAATTACAGGAATTTTAACGTTGTTGCGGCCTAGATGATCACCTACAACAATCTTATTTTGAGAGAAGGACCTTATTGGTTGGGATGCTAGCCTCGAAGTCCCATTATTTGGTATCCTCTTGAAGGGTATCGGTCTGACTACAAGTTGCCTGAAGGAAAGGAAAGGCCGGCCTTTGCACTCCTGGCTCAACATCATGGTTTTAAGCCAGTTTTTGAAGCTTTCTCTCCAGCCTACTCTTTAACTGCATTGCATAAGAACTATTTACTTTTCATGAGGACATGAAACAGGGTAAGCAGGGGAGTGTGTTGAGTTATACAATGGGTATGTATTTAATCTCAATTATAGTGCCTTTTTCCTCTTTTCTTATCTCTTTCATACCTTGATACAGTAACATATTGATCGATTATGATAAGAAATGAATGAACTACTCTTGACTAATATTTAGCCACCATAACTAACTCTTAATCCTTTTTATGCAGAAAAATGATGAAAGGAACAGTTGACGTTCCCTAGATACGAAACAACGTAAACTAGGAAAGGAGGAATAAGGCGCGTTAGTTGTGGTCAGGCCGGAGGACGAATTACAAGGATTAATGTTAAACAAGAAGAATTTCTTAAGATAGCATTCAGTTGTGAATCCCTGAGGATATCCCGATCCCGAGGGATCACATTTATATTTTACCATTTTTTACTATAAAAGTAAAAACTGTAGGAGAAAAGGGAAGCAATCGATCTTTTTTATTTCAAATTGTAATTTTAATTTACAAACTAGTGCTTTTGAGGAACACGAATGTGTTGTAATGAGGATTGAGTTCAATGGTTAATACATAATTTACATTACTGTTCATTCACACTCTCTGAAGTAGCTTAGCAGTATTCGCTAGTGGCTAAGGGCCCGACCTCTGGTGGATCAAACTGCTACCCTTTGTGTTATATTTTCTAATTTATGCAAGTTTGAGTGGTTTGATGTTTTCCATTCTTTGTAAGTTTATATTATTTGTTATTTGCCAATTTCCTATATTGAAGCTAGTTTACTTTCCTTATCTGATTCACAACTTTTTACATTTGATTCCATTCATGCTTATTGTAGATTAAATTGATTATCAGTTAACGCATTGAATCTTGTTGAGTGTGGTTATTATAGAATCAACTGAAAGAGATTGGTTAACACTACTGAACTCTTGATTGACATCGTTTCCTTTTGACATGCTTAATTGAAATTGAGTGTGATTTAGATAGAATCAGCTAGAAGAGATTGGTTAGTGCTACTACGCTCTCAGTTGATGTTATTGTTAATTTCATTGCTTGTGTGAGATTTGATTACGATTTCCATTAAAGATTAAGTCCTAATGCTTAGATGTAGTATTTCATTTAGGAGCTGCAAGTTGAATTTTATAAATGCATCTGTTTACTCTTGTATCAAAGGTTTATACTTCATTGTAAAAAGCATTACTCTTTGGCTTCATAGCTTGCACATATTGTGTACACTCTTGGAATAAGAGGACTTTCCCAGGTTGATAATTAATGTGAGGCAATTAGGAGTTTTAAAAGACACCTATTATCACCCAACAGGTTGTTTTGAGTAACAAAAATTACACCTAGTAGGTGGTTGGAATTAGATTCTCCAACACTTGCCCTTAATTTCAACCACAACAAAATTTAAAATAAGATGTCCGTTGATCCATGTCTCAGCTAGGATTGCAATTTAAATTTTTTATATCATCTAGATTTCCTTTTCTCTTTATTTTCTTCAAGATCCTATAGCCTCTAAATTGTTTCAAAATTTTATGTTTGTTATATTATTCAAACATCAGTTTATTCATTTGCTAGTGCAAGTCTTTGATTGTTCAAGGGTGTGCATGTATATCATCTCTCTCTCCAAAAATATGTTTGTATGTGGAATTTTTCCACATGTCATCCTTTGTAGTGTATTTTTCATCATCAATGTGTTGCAACATAAGATGAGAATATAATTTTATCTCTTCAAAACTCCAATGACTAAAAATTTCTTTCATTTTTTCATCATCAAAGTTGTCTTCAAGGTTCATTGATGCAAACTCTACGCAAACTTAATCTAGATATCGTGCTGCAATCCATGCTTGAAGGAAGTTTAATTGTTCTTCATAATCGTCATGTTTACCTCCACATTCAAAATAAATGGTAAGTTTAAAAACATCTACAGAACCACATTGTGTTTGTTCATTGTTCTTTTGAAAGAGATATTTCTCATGTTTCGTTTCTTTCTCTGCATGTGCCTGTGCCTCTATTTTCTCTTTGTGGGAATCATTCTCTACATTTGCCTCTATCTCTACCTCTGTCTTTGTCTTTGTTTCTTCCACTTTTGTACCAACCTGTGTTGTTGCATTCAGGTTGTCTTACATAGACATTTTGTACTTCAAACAATTTTTGGCTGGGATATTTTGAAAATTACATATCAAGGTAATGACATAGTGAATACTGTTAAATTGCAGACATTGGAACTTAGTTTGAAACCTTGAAGATGACTAAAATAGAGAATGTGGACCTGTTAATGACTAGAGTCATGTGACTAGTCAATCAGATCAAACTCGTGGATGAAACCATTATAGATTGGAACATTGTTGAAAAATTCCTTCGAATTCTGCACAATAAATATAACATAATTATAACAACTATTATGGACTCCAAACACTTTACAACCTTCTTAGTAGAACAATTGACTGGATCGCTTTTGATACATGAAACGAGACTTAACCTGGAAGAAGATTCCATGGAACAAGATTTCCAAGCACATATATTTCTTGGTAGAGGCAAAGGCAGAGGATATAGAGGTGGTAGCAAGCGAGGCATAGGTAGATCATAACATCATCATGCAGCAGAGAAATGGAGACCTCCATAAGACTAAACACAGAGACGCAGAACAAGGAGAAAATGTAATGTTCAATTTTTTTACCTCAAGAAATTTTGACGTTATGAACATGAATGTAGAAAGAAACAATTAGATGAACAAACAAGCAGTTTCCATCTCTCCAATAATGAAGGAGAATCCTGTGAGACAATATTTGTTTACTGTCATATTTTTTATGACACTCATAGCAAGGACATTTGGTTGTTGGGTAGTGGTTGCAACAATAATATGATAGGTAACAAAAATTTTCTTTCTTATCTTGATGCTTTCATAACATTAGAAATTACTCTTGGAGATCGTTCTTGTATTAAATCTTAAGTGAAAGGTATTGTCTCTATTCTTACTAAACAAAATCAACATAAATACATACTGATGTTTATTATGCTCCACATCTGAAGCATAACCTCATCAGTGTAGGCCAATTGATGGAACATGGTTATGATGTAATATTTCAAGTGATCACATGTTATATCTATGAAAAACCTCCCAATGGAAGACTAATAGAAAAGGTTGACAAATCAAAGAATAAGATGTTTCAATTTACTCTTAGAAGTCAAAATTTCTCATAGTACTTTTCCCACAATGTGTCAAGAATAGATGAGTCTCAGCTATGGCATTCTAGGTATGGTCACATTCTATTCAAGAGCCTAAGTTTTCTTCAAAAACATTCAATGGTCCTCGATCTCCCTATTGTGAATGAAAAAATTTCTAATTGTGAAATTTGTGTTCTAGTAAAGCGTAAACGACATAGATTTCCAACATCTTCCTCTAGATCAAAATAACCTTTATAGCAAGTCCATACAAATACATATTCTCAATGGAGACACGATCCATTGGTGGTAGTCTTTATTTTCTAACATTCATTGATGATTATGGGAAGAAGATATGGGTGTATTTTCTAAAAATTAAATCATAGACATTCTCAATGTTCAAAGAATTCAAAACAGAGGCAGAAAAATAGAGTGGGAAGCCTTTAAAAGTCCTCAGATGAGACAAAATAGGAGAGTACAAGACTAATGACTTCAAATATTTTTGTCAACAACAATGAATCATAATGCGGAACACAAAAGTTATACCCCAAAATAGAATGGAGTAGTAGAAAGGAAAAATAAGTCAATCATGAACATGGCCAAATGTATGCTCCATGAGATGAAGTTGTCAAATGACTTTTGGGTTTAAGTAGTTTCGTTAGGAGTGTATGTTCTCAACAGATCTCCAGCAACAATTCTCCAAGATACAATACCTCAAAAAATCATGGGATGGTAAAATGTTAAATGTATCTCACTTTAGAATTTTTGGATTAGTAACATTTGCAAATGTTCCGAAGAAACTAAGAAAGAATATTGATGATAGAAGTGAAAGATGTATTCTCATATGATATAGTGAGTAGTCAAAGGATTATATAATTTACAATCTAGTTACCAAGAAATTTATTCTAAGTAGACATGTTAAATTTTTCCAAGACTTCATAGCATAAATGAAAACATATGACTGATCTAGGGGTCATGAAATACTTCTTAGTTTCTGAAATTAAACAATATGCTAATAGCATTTTTGTTGGTCAACAAAAATATGCCATTGAACCAATTGATATACCCTATTGCAAACCAATTGATATACCAATTTATCAAGGCACCAAGTTGAGCATAGAATATGTAGCACCACCAATTGATCCCACATTGTATAAAAGTCTAGTTTGTAGTTTGTTGTATCTCACTACAACTATACTTGATATCGTGTTTGCAACAAGTTTTGCCTCCAGGTTTACGCAATCACAAAAGATTTCTGATTGGAAGGTTGCAAAAAAGATCTTAAGGTATATCGCAGGGACCACATACTATGGTTTGTTTTATTCACATTCTAAAATTTTTTCACTTTTAGGTTATACACACAATGATTATGCAGGCAGTCTAGATGATAGTAAAAGAACCTATGTGTATTTGGAACCAATCTGATTTCACAAGCAACCAAGAAACAATCAAACATTTCAATATCTTCTGCTAGCTACAAATTCAGTAGCTTGTCAAACAATGTGGTTGAAAATATTATTGAAAGATATTACAAATGTTCAGAAAGAGACAACTCCTATTTATTGTGATAATAGTTCATTAATTTCTTTATCAAAAAATCATATTTTCTAAAAAAGAGCAAGCACATTAATACATGTTTTCATTTCATCCATGAGCTTGTCAATGATGGGGACATAGTACTCTCTTTTTGTCGTTCCAAAGACCATCTTCCAGACATTTCCACAAAGCCATTGGGAAAAATTGTATTTGAATTTCAAATAGAGCAATTAGGAATTGTAAGTGCCTCTACCACTTTTAAGATTATGAGGATGTTGAGATATTAATCTCACTTTCTGCTAGGTGTCATCACATTTATTTCCATTATCTGTTAAATGTTTCACTCCTGTTATTTATTGTTTATGTTTTCTATGTATTCTGTTTGACTATTTTGAATATTAAAAAGAGAAATCTCTGCTCCACCTTTTTCTTCATTCTTTATATTAAAAAAAAACATTATTATTCTGAAATTTTATCTCTACATATATAACTGAGATGCGATGACAGTTTACCTACCCCTATATAAATGTAATGCATGGTGGGATTCCTTTCATATCCGGCACGTCTGCATGATACCTGAGAACAATATTGTTTTTTAGCTTCCGATGCACGGGAGGCATGAAGGTTCTAATCACTTCGAAAGAATTAAACATACACAGTTATAATCAAAGAAAGTGTTTCTCCCATTTCGTAGAAATTCAAACAATTCGCCATTTGAGAAAATATAAATCAAAACAAGACTTGCTCCATTTCCAACGCTCTAGATTATAGATGGCATGATGCACTCAGAACTGCTAATGATCACGATTTCAGGCCTTTATTTTACTTCGCTGGTTTGCATGCAAGAAAATTCTTAGCTTGAAGGCTAATTTTCAACACCAAGCACTCATATAATATATAATTGCTTCAATCGGGCATTCTCCATTTCCTAGGGATTGAAAAAACACGACAACTTCCATCAAATTCAAACATAATCAGAATGTTTTTCTACCCAGTTTACTAATACGAAGCAATCCTTGGACATAGACATATTAGCGTTGACAAATCCAGAAACAAAAACAAAAAAAAAATAAGAATCGTGCATTCGCTAACATGCACAAAGGAAAATACGATGCCCTATTTACTCTAGGGTAATCCTCATTGTGATTCTCTTTTTTTATTATGGTGTGACTTCATTGGCTTCAGCTCACCACATGTAGAATGTTCATATATTTTTTAAATCTTCGCCTCTTTCAATGTGAACATCTCCCCAGTTGTTCAAATTATGGCGTCTTTATTTTATCTTATTTTATTGATAACGATCATCCATTACTATCACGCCAAACTGAAATTATCTTAATTGCACATTCCAAAATCATCTCAAAATCTACCAGAACAGTTATTCATAGAGTGATCAGATATTCACACAATGTGCACATGAGAAAAGAATACCCTTATTCACTTTTGTAAACTTTCTTTCAAAATGTTCATGGAGATTACACCGACGATACTCTTTCTGTCATATAATACCACACTTGATTTCACAAAACCTTGAACGAAAATATATTAATGTGAAATGAGCTAATCCACATATGAAATAGACAAGAGGGATTATCTGATGAATATATTTTTCAATGAAGAGACATTCGGATCCTGACTTCATGTACTTCTTTTCCAAATTCCTGAACATTTTTTATCGTGATCGGGACTTCGATTGCACACATTATTTGAATTTGATAAGAAAATAATTTGAAAGCAAGCTATATTGTGTTGAATCGTGACCATGGGATTAGTTGTAATGCATCAATAACTGTGTGCAGACGAGCTAGTGTAAAAGGAAACAGAGCAAAAATGTTTTAAGTATCAAAGGTTGAATTTGGTTTTATGGTACGAGAAGGGAACGAAAAATGTCGCGCTAGTTTAAAATTCAACCCAAAGTGGACTCAACTAAGATCAATTTTGTAAAATATATAAAAATATAACTATCATAATTATATAAACTTATAACTAACTTTCATGTCAAACAACAAACTTGCATGAATAATAAAAAATTTAATCTTGTTAACACATCACATTATTACATTTACATGTGTGGATAAAAAATCATAAAAATTAATAAAATTATAATTTTATTTTAAATTATTAAATTTTTTTTTTAACAAGGTTGTGTAGTTGATATATTAACAAAAGCTTTGATGGAGAAAGCTTTTATTACAATTGAATGTAACATGATAAACATCTAAGCCATGAGATAGGAATACAGTGTCTTCTCCTAAGCTTGTGCTCAAAACTTCATGATTTTTATGAGTTTTCTAGTATACTGCCTAACAAACTGACCTACTAGAAAGAGAAATTTACATGTCATGGATTCTCTAATAGATTTTCATGGCTTGTAGACAGATTGCTCCTGAGTTTGCTGGTTCTTGTTCTCATAGTTGACCAAGTTCTCTCCTTCATTGCTCGTAGTGTTGTTTCTATAATATGCCACTACTTCTTCAAGATGTTTGCATTTGATTTTCAATTCCATGATTCCTTCTTTCTACATTGCCATGTTTTTTCTGGAAACTATACTCCATTCTCATTTCATTTCTGACATCCTTGAGTGACTCTTGTAGGTGTTGGATCACAAATTTATTCGCTTTGCATGCTAGGCATGCATCATTCCTTATTGCCTTTTCAATGGGGTTGAATTCCTTTTGATTTGTTTTCTTGTTCTTCTTTTGGATCTGCTTATTTCTCCTTTTTTTGCTGTGCTTCCTTGATTTTGTATTGCCTGAGATACTTCTTCTTTTGCTATGTTGAGTGCTTTTGCTTTTTCGTACACTAGAACCGTTGGATATCAGAGATCAACGGATGAGGTTGTCAAATGAAAAGTGGCCAAGATTAAATCATGTAGATTAGAATCAAGGGATGAACAATGGAGATTAATGAAAATCACTGGTAGAAGAGGAATATGGAGGAGCCATCGTAGCCGTCGATGGTTGAAATCTACAGTCATCGGGCACGAACAAGTCCAAATGTTAACAAAGAATAAAAGTGAATTTATATGCGGAAGTGGTATTTCAACTGGGGTGGAAACTATAAGTGGTAAAAAGGAGTGGTCACCTGATTCAACTAACCGGGCAACACGTAGTAGCAGAGGAGAGAGAAAAAACTGCTTTTCGGGTGGGTAATCTTCGTGCTTGATATCTACGTGAAATCAATGTGAACCATCAAATCCATTGAGTACAGATTGATGATGGAGGATTGTCGTACAAGTTTGATTGATCAAGCTAAGCGACAACCGTTGGATCGACCACTAGATCAACGATCGTGATTTGATCGGAGGTTGAAGAAAGGAAGGAGTAGCACTGTAAAAATGACTTGGGAGTGCAGACCCATCGATAATTATAGTTGTCGGTGAATGTTTTTTTGAAGTCCGGTTTAAGCGCTCGGTCGGGTTTTTCCTATGTATTCTGATAGAGTTGAAGTCCCTGTGAATGATAGAATTGAAGGAAGACCAAAATCTGGTTATAACAGTCAGGGAGGAGGGCTGAGATAATGGGACGGGTAGATGGAAGGCGTGGATGCTCCGAAGGGCTTTGCGCTACAATGGATCGCTGAGTGGAGGGAGTGAAGGGAGTGAAGGGATATAGGGTGAGTGAGCTAGGTAAGAAGAAGGGTGGGGGCCTAAGATGAATTCTGTGTGCTGAAAAAAGTGAACACTGCAGGCTTTTAGAGAAGACAGGGAGGGGCTTTGAAACCAAAGTAACACTATACTAACATGGAAAATGAAGATTTCTTCGCTGAGATTGTTGTTGCAATTTTATTCTTATAGTGATTTAACGTAGCCGAGACCTACCTTCGATGAGATAGATTGCAACATGGTTCTTGTGACCAAGACCGCAATCCTCCTTCTTGTTGTTACTGATATAAAAGTCTGAATTTTCATGATTTTTCCTTTGCATTCCAGTGATTTCCTGGCTGTTACTACATTGATATATCCTTTGTTGTTTTTTGATTGTTGTTTTTTGATTTATTGCTTTTATCATTGTGATTTTTCTCTTGGTTTTGGTGAGCTTTATACTTGTGATTTTTTGTCGATTATTAAGGAACAGAGTTGTGATATTCCTCCTGGTTTTCATGGACATGCCCTTTTTTTCCACTACTTGGTTTGCAAAATAATTCACCTGTTTATTGTGAATTCTCAAGACATGTTTGAAGATTATGTCACTAGAGCCTTCCAAGTTCTTCCTGATTCTTCTAAAAATTCTGTTCATGAACTCATTGGTTGGATTTTTTTCTTTCCATTGCCTCTATTATTATGGTTGAGTCTCCTATTATGATAAGATTTTGAATTTATCTTTTTTTATTATTCTTGTTCCCATCAACAAGTTGTATGCTTCTGCCTTATTATTTGATATTTGTCCCAATCCGCATTCACATGTGACATTTTATTTCCTGTTAGGATCGAGGATTATTCCCCCTGTCCCTACCTTTCCCGAATTATGCTTTGAGGCCCCATCAAAGTATAAATAATATCTATTCCGATTTTTCCTCCAGTTTGTCAATTCCTCTTCACTCATTCTTATGTTCCATATATTTCTTGAGTTTATCTTCCTCTGTCCTTTTTGTCCATTATTATTTAGTATGGCTTTGTTGAGTCAATCTTGTTCTTCCTGTTGAAGAGTGTTCTAATCTGTTGGTGCTATTCCTTTGACGTTGAGGATTTCAGAAGTTAATCCCAACATTTTTTAGAGCGTCTTCCCTATCCTTGGAATTTTATTTTCAAAAATGCACTTGTTTCATGTCAGCCAAATTTGCCAACATAGAATTACTAGAATGCACTTTCATATTTTCTTAATTGTGACTTTCTTCTTTCATGTGTATGGGTAGGCCTTCTCAAAGGTCTGAAGAAAATTTGGCAAGGGATTTTCAAAATTTATTCTTAGTTCCAATGGAATTATCAACTGTTGCCAACATTCTTTGGAAAAAGTGTGTTCTTGGAATAAATGTTGTATATTTTCTTCAGCCTGAATACATAGCGGGCATTGTGTTGGGCCTTGGAAGCCTTTTTTTTTAAGTTTTCACTGGTCAATATTCTCCCTTTTAAAAGAGTCTACATAAACATTTTAGTCTTAGGCAGACTTTCTAGTTTCCATGCTATTTTCCAAGAATCTCAATCTTGTTGATTTAGTTGTTCTTGAAGGATTTTATATCCAGTCTTAACTGTATAATGTCCACCGCTTGGGTCCCAGAGATAATCATCTTGCTCATCGTGGTGGATTGGTGTTGCCCCTTTTAGGAGCTGCCTGATTTTGCTCCATTGCCCTTCCAGATCTACCAGAATTGTTGAGATTTTCCAGTCTTGCCACTCCTTTTGGTTCCATTGGGAGATTGAGTGTAAAGTATTGAAACCTTTACCTTTCATTCATTCTTGTATATCTTCAATTTCTGGATGAGTTTGTAGTGGTTCTTTTCCCATGATTATGTCCTCCCAAATTGAAATTGTTTTTCCATTGTTTGGGATTTTAGAGATGTAGCTACTCATTAATGGAATTGTTTTTTAACCAACTTCCATACTTGGGTGCATTGTCTTATTGGGATATTTCCATTAAGAAGTCTTTTCCTGGTGACATCCATGTATTTTGATATAAGAGTTTTTTTCCACCAACTCTCTTTTCCTGTAATTAGTCTCCATACTATTTCCATTCCCAATGCTGCATTCATGAGTCCAGGTATACATATTGATAGACCTTCTTGTTCATAAGGTAGTACTACTAGCTCCCACCTGACCATGCTAAATTTTTTGTTTTCTTGCTTCCCTCCCCCTGCCACAAAAATCTTATTAAGATTAATTCTATTTGTTTGTGGGCACTTGTTGGGGCCATGATTATTTCATATTGGTAGATAGGTAGCGTTGTAAAGATTTATTTGATTAGTATTACCCTCACTGCCATATTCAACCACATCATACCCCAACTTTGTATTTTGTTTTTCATTTTTTCAATTTGTTTAAAACATATTTCTGTCTTCATGTTCTCTTTTGAGATTGGAAGTCCCAGGTAAAAGAAATGTGTCTATTTTTACTGTACAGTGATGTCTAATATTTTTGAGATCCTTTGCATAGTTCTGGGAGGGGTATTCCATCCATATATCTTGTATTTTGTATTGTTTAATAGCCCACCTGAAACTTGTAAAAAATAGTCCATAACTTTTTTGAAGCTCCTTGCTATTATTGTTGATGCCCCTCCCAGCAACAATGTGTCATCAACAAAGAGTGAGTGGCTTATTGTTTTTACTCCTTTTTCTATTCTGATCCTTGTGGTTTATTATGGTGCTTCCTTTGACTGCTTTCTAGTTAGGATTCTATCTACTGGGGGGGGGAGGGGTATGGGTGTTTGATGCTAGAGGGGATGTACGGGGGTTGGGGGTATGTTGTGGGGATCTAGATCTGGATGTAGATCTTGGTCCAGGGGATGGGGAGGCTGAAGGATCCAGGAGCTCAAAAGGATTAAAGCTAGCAAGAGGATTATTATCTTCATTTGGTGATGGAGGGTGGAGATGAGAGGATGTGGAGGGTTGCGAGGAAGATAGATTTGGCTATTTGTGGACTGCCTTCTTTATTTTAACCTATTCCCATTTGTTTTCCAGATCTTAACTCTTTTCATTTCAATTTTTTTTGTACATCTATTTTCAAAATGACCATATTCATGACATAATTTGCATTTGAAGAGAATTTGTTCGTAATCTAGCTATTGCATGTGTGTCCACTGGTCCACTTTGATTTTGATGGCTTCTGGTAGCCTTTTCCCAAGATCCACTTCTACACAGATTTTGGCACATGCATGCATATTTTCCTTTCGCTCACGCTTTTCTATATATTTCCCAACTGTATTTCCTATGGCTTTGACCCAAATGGCAATAACATTGGGTACATCCATTTCTCGATCAAAACCCAGCGTCCATATGTTTAGATACAATCCCCTTGTATCCAGAAAATAAAGTCCATTCCTAAATATCACATCTCGATCCTCCTTGGTTTCAAAGTGAAAGGCGTAGTGACCTCTTCCATAAAACTTAATTGAAATTTTCCCACCTATTGACACTGTCCAGATCCTTTCTACCCACTTTTACATAGTTTTGGGCGATGGCCATAACCCAATGAATTGCCCCACTAATCCACGCTCCACCAAAGAAAGTGTTGCTCTATGGGGAAGGGCAAGAGGGAGTGAGATTTCATGAATGTCTTCCAATCTTTTAATAAACTTAGTGACTGATGGTCTGTTCTTTTCTGGGCCCATTGCAGAAATGAGAGAGACAAAAGCTTTTTTTGTTCCTTCATTTTCTTGCTGTTGATTTGAAAGAGTTTCTCTGTCCTCTGATGTGTGAATGGTTCTCAGTCTCTAGCAGCAGGAGGGCACTGAGGGGCAGCTGTGTGCTTCTTACTGCATTTGTTGGCTAGGGCTACGCAACTCCTTCAGCAAGCAACACGATTGTAGTACTTGTCTTGCAATTTTAAAATTATTATTATTACTTATAAAAAATATTAATTTAAATAATGTCAAAAAACTTATGTCATATTAGTAATATTAAGAAAACCAAATTTAACTAAAATATCAATATATGCCTTATATGTATATTTTAAAAAAGTATAGATAAGAAGATTGTTAGAGAAATTCATGGGCATTGGCTTCCACTTTTTTATGCAGATTTTTGATAGGTTTAAAAGCTATGTAACAAAATTCTTAATGGGAGATATTTATGAACAATCTTTCCTCTTTTCTATAAAGATTTTTGACATGTTAAAAAACATTTTTACAATATTACAAGTTAATACGGTAGCTTGTTTATACTATATAAAAAAAACTGTTTTATATTCAATTAAAAATAAAAGGAATAATTATTTGACATAAATTCCATTCTCCATCCTCACTACTATTAAAAAAATTTTATGGATATTTCATAGAAATTAATCTTTTTCATTATACATTGATTATTGATAATTAAATTGAAATTCTAAAATCTCTATTTATAAATTGACATATTTAATCATATAAAAAAATTATAAATAATAAATAAACAATATAATAAATAAATAAACAAACTCAACTAATTCAGATGTATTCCAAAGTATGCGTATTCCAAACTATGCTTTATAAAATACCAAAGGTTTTCTACTTACTAAGAATTGATTTATTTGAGAACTTTGTTATTTTTTTGTTTAATGTTTAGCTTTCCATTAACTAAATTAGGCATTACAATGAAGATTGTTTTGTGTTACTAGTACGCCCAGTGAGAAAGCAGAAACCAGACTAGTAGCACAAATTAAATATCTTTAGATTACAACATCTTTTTCTAATTTGCGTATCAAATAAACAAAAAACATTCCAAAATTGATAAGGGGCCCTTAAAACACAAAAACTAATGCTTTTATATGGTCAATCATAAAAAAACAAAGGGCTAGCATTGTTAAAAAAAAATTGACTAAATTATAATAGTTTCTAGCTTGTAGAGTCGTTGGAGGCTATGAAATACCTAGACCAAGAGTCACCTGAAGCCACACGATGCAAATTTTAGAGAGCCACGAGTTCTGAGCCTCCTACTTGGAGCCATATAGAGCCACGACTGCTAATATGCGTGAGCAAGATGACCAGTGTCTTGGTGATAATGTGCCATGCCAAAAATCCAATGTTTTTGCAAGCAACAGCTTTAGACTCCGTTTCCAATAGCTTGAGGCACATAATTACACATAGAGCTTGCCATCCCTGATTCTCCCGTGCATATCTCACTGCAAACTAGGCAAACTAGGCATTTGATAGTAGACTTTGATTTCATTGAGAGATACTTGAGAGATTCTGGGCAAGAATTGTAGACTGACCAATGCACCAAATTCCCCTGGATTTGGCCTCGAGGATTACCAGGCTCAGATTAATTCGAGTATGACACTAGAGTAGACCAGTAAACGGCTACAGAAGGGACAAAAAATTCTATGAGAGAGCCGAGCTATCACAATTGGCCAAGTTGACCATCTGTAACCCTAGAGAAACCATACTATTGCAAAAGTGAAAAGAGGGCACAATGTAAAGAACAAAGAAATACTGATCCACCAATGTCTTGTGAACCAATATGCACCAAACATTGGGTTGACCACTAAGGTGCATTGCTACTGTAATAACTAGAGGCATGGCGATCCATTATGAGCATATTTAACCATATTTGAGGGAGGGGAAAAAGCACCACCAGCACCCCCATTATACCACAGTCGGCTATACACTCGAAGATCAACACCTGATTATGATTACTTGCAATTAATATCCAACGAAACGAACCTGACACACGGAGGCGTACTTCCACATGAATCTTATAAGAAGGACCCGGGAGGCGTACTTCCACATGAATCTTGTAAGAAGGACCCACACGTGAGAGTATAACAAAGAGATACAACATATATTCAAGATTGTTGAGGGAACCAGGTGGTTTTGGAGACTAGTTTTCTTCATCACGATTATGATATGCCATGAGAATTAACACTTGTCGTGGAGGGATTCAATTGAACACTTGGTTAAGTTAAATTAATTTATTGTTTTCAAAAATATCTTCGTTAAGTAATTATATTCGTATGTTATAATTTTATGTCTAATTTAATTTTATGTTATTTAAATTTAAATACATTTATATATATTTTATAGGGTAATGATGCATTACTTTTTTAAGAAACTAGAATTAAAAATCTAAATATAACTCCAATATTTTAAATCTAAACATTAAATTGAGTACAACTACAATAACATAACAAAATTAATTAAACATATTAACACATATATTAACAACAAAATAAAAAATAAAAATAAAAAAATCAAACATCTAAAAATAAACAAAGTAGAATTAAAAATTAAACAGCCTGTCGACAGTTATTGATTTTTATACACGTCTTTTATTCATATAAAGGGAGCTAAAACATAATCATACAATTATAGCAACGTAGACATATCAAAGAATGAGCTACATATATGTTACCAGGAACAAGTAAGATAACCCAATCAAAAATAAGGCATATAAGGTAAACAATGATCGTAACTAGCAATATAATCAGAGAACTGAATGGGCAACTCAACAAAACGTAATGTGGGTCTTTTTCTGACCGCCTCACGATCTAAAAGAAAATAAGAAAATATTAGTAAAAATAATAAAATAAGAGATGTTTAAAAATATTATTATTAAAAAAAAATATATTAATTTATTTTTAATTTAAATAAATATAATTTTGGTTTATTTTTTGTTAATTTTATTCAAATATTTAATGTGTATAATTATGTTTCCTGTGAAAATGTTAAAATCTATTTTTTTTAATTTTAAATCTAAAAATTAAAATATTTGAATTTCAGTAAAAAGATAAATAAAAAATATAGATTAAAAAAAAATAGTTTGTTTTTTTTCTATTTTAGTAAACTTATTATCTAACGTTAATATACATTATATCATGACCTTAAAAAATATAATTAAAAAAAAATAGTTTTTTTTTCCTTTCCTAATAAATTTTATTATCAATACATAAAAAATATAATTAAAAATAGGTTTTTTTTCTTCCTAATAAATTTATATATGATACCATAACAAATATAATTAAAAAATAGTTTTCATTTTTTCCTTCCTAATAAACTTTATTATCTAATTGATCTGACATTATACCATACCACTTGTGCATGTATAAAATAAATACAATTTTTCATTATTAACATTGTTATCTCAAATCTATTAATTCTTTTAATTCAATAAATTGTTATCTCAAATTTGTTAGATTGGATATTATTTACAAATTGATACCTTTAATTGTAATATGGATTTTAATAATAAATTATTCTTAATGTTATGATTAAATTAAATATCAAATTAATTTGTAATTTTCTTAATTTGAAAAATATTTTTTTACCATTTCTAAATTTTTAAATAAATAAAACTGGAGATATTACTAGCTTTACTCCCTTTATCCAATTATACGAGCTCATTAACATAGAAATCCTAAAACAGAAGGATAAATTATATAAATGAACGAAAAGTTGAGGTTTTAAATATTGGGCGTTCAAGGCTGAACATCGAATATCAAGAGCGAAAAAGAAAAGATAAGAAAATATTGGTTTCTAAATAATTTTATTTCAACAAAATTTCATAGTTGGTTGTTGTCAATTGATGTTCAGGCTGAACATCGAATATCAAATAAGAAAAAAAAAAGATTAGAAAATATTGGTTTCTAAATAATTTAATTTCAACTGAATTTCATAATCATTTTTTTTTGGTCAATTTTAAAATAACCTTTTATATATATAAAAGTAACGTTGTCCATTTTTAAAATTATGAGTTCAGGCAGCCTATATATCTCGTCTTTTGCAGTGTTCCGCAGAACG
>APFE030717258.1:0-19040 GCA_000404065.3 Pinus taeda
ATGCACTTGTTTGCAAGGTTGTTGGCATGATTGTGGAAGCTAAATATCCACAAGTGTTTTGGACACCTTGCATTGTCCATTCATTGAACTTAGCACTGAAATCCATTGCTTCTGATGTGCTTTGGATTGGAAGCGTTATTGAGGATGCAAGACATATCCGTAACTTTGTGCAAAATCATTCAAATGCCCTCACTATCTACAAGGAGTACAACAATCTATTATTGTTGAAGATTGTTGATACACGGTTTGCATCTTCATTCATGATGTTGAAGAGGTTGAGGGAGGTCAAGACCGCTCTTGGGTCCATGGTTATTTCCGAGTTTTGGTCTTTTTGGAGAAAGACAGATCAGGCAGCCTCTAAAAGAATGAAGGACACAGTGCTAGATGATGCTTGGTGGGAGAGGGTAGATCTAATTATTCGGATCATGGACCCTATCATTTCTTTGCTTCGAGTTGCAGATACAGACAAACCCATCCTAGGTGAGGTTTATGAGGGATGGGATTCCATGATTGAGTCTGTGAGGAGCATTATTCTACAGAGTGCATGCCCCGAGTATGAGACATCACCAGAGGCCTTCTACGATACCATACATGATATTCTTGTTAGCAAATGGGACAAGAATTATACACCTTTACATTGTTTGGTTCACTCATTGAACCCCAAATACTACAGCCATGAGTGGATGAATGGTGGACCTTCCCGCAGATTCCCTCCTCACATGGATTGTGAAATCTCACAGGGGAGGAAAGAGGCATTCAAGGCGGATTTATCAGGATAGTGCATTGCTTGCTGAGGTGGAGGATGGCCCTTTTGCAGAGTTTTCCACTGGACGGGTCGATTTTGGAAGGTTATGATGTGATTAGAGACAGGGGGCTAAGAAAGCACCTATTCTTGGTGGGAAATCATGGGGGAACAAAGCCCTCCTCTCAACAGTTAGCCCATGAAGGCTCCTCTCTCAGGTGACTCCATCCTCTTGTTGCGAGAGGAATTGGAGCACATATGGGGATTTGCATAATGTGAAGAAGAGCAGGCTTGAGAAGTCCAGGGCAGAGACAATGGTGTATGTGCACACCAACCTTCGTCTTATTTACAGGCAGAGGGAAGAATGGTTGAGGGGAAAGACAAAGATGTGGGATGTCTTTCCTGATGATACGGGTCTGGACACCACTGTTGAGTTGGCATTGGCCAACATGATCTTAATGATCCAGTGCTAGAGCCTGTTAGATTTGATGACTTAGAGGGGTCAACCTCCACACCAACAAATGCAGAGGCGACTATGGATACAGGGGAGGAGTAGGATGCAGAGGAGAGCAGTGGGGACCATGATGATGAGGACAATGATGTTGATTCTGATGTTGATTGATGCCTTAAGGCTTGTATACCTGTAGTTGTTTTATATTTTCTATTTCTATTTGCCATTGGCATTGCACCAACACTACCTATGTAACACATTTTGATTTGATGAGTTAATGAGAAAACTACAGTTGTCAGTGTGTTTATCTACTATCTTGTAGTTAAGTGTTCCCTTTCAGTTATGAATTATGAATCGATGGATTTAAAGTTTTTAATAGAATTTATCATTTACTGTGACCAGTACCACTGACATTTTAATTTGAATTTTGTATGTAACTATGCATGCTAACTAGCTATAGATAAAGAATCTATGTTTGAAATCAACGTAATTTGTATCATAATTAAAATTTGTGTAAGAAATATCTAAATTTTTAATATATATTATATATATATAAATACGAATCCTGACGTGTCCTGTTCCAAGGGGTCAGCGTGTCCAAATCTGACACCACGAATCTCGAATCCTACGTGTCCCGAATGCTCGTGTCACGTGACTTAAATCCTCTTGTTATACCTGGAAACTTACCCACCTCTTCTTCGCATGTGTGACTGTTTCTAGCCCTAGAAACAGTCCTCTTCACTTCGGCCTTCTTCCTCCTTCCTTCGCTTGTCTTGGAGACCCTTTAGGCTTATGTTCTTATCCCAAATAATGAAGTTTGTGTGATTGTAATAGAGGGTTGCTATGCCAATAGAGAGACCCTCTCCTTCTTCGCACGTGTGACTATCTTTTAGCCCTAGAATAAACTTCCAAGGCTTCGCTATTTCTTTCTCCTTTTTCGCTATACTTGTACACCCTTTCTTCGTCCTCCTTCACCCTTTTTCTCGGCTACCTTCGGTAATTTCAGAGAGATGGATGACGTTGAGAGGGAGTGGAAAACCTCTATATATAGAGGATTGTCCCTCCTATAGGCCGACTTGAGGCCGACTAGCTGTCCTTAGGCCGACTTGACTATTTCTTCGTTATTTTTTTTGTTTTGCTTCTTGAGGAGGACGTTGCTGCATGGAGAGGACTTGCACTTGTCTTGGAGGTATTCCTTTGACCTTTATACCATTTTATACCTAGTGTAACATGCCCTCAAAGGGTCTTACATAAATGCATTGACTCTTGACTTCCTAGAAGCACTTAAACATGTGCTTGACCTAATTTAATGGGCAAGAAACTCATTGACAAATATCATAAAAATAATCTATTTTCTTGAATAAATACAAAATTCAATCTTATATTTATGAAGACTGAACCTAGTTACACTTTCTTCAACAAAATAACGGCTAGTTTCTTTGATTCTTGTCAAAATAATCTTGGTCGTTGATAAACACTTCAAGATCTTTTAATCTTGGCCCTTGATTTTTTATTATTGAGGAATTTTCGAATTTACCGTTTAATTCCATTTTAATTAGCTCAAAATTAATTATTTAGAGTTAATTTCTTCAAAATTTGACTTTGACTTTACCACCAAGGTCCAAGGGTCCAAATTTTCTTTAAATATACAATATTCCCTTGGTGGAGGACCTTTAAAAATTGACTCTTTTTAAAACCCCACGATTTTCCATATGGAATTTAATTTCCTAAAACAATTTAATTTGAACTCTAATTATTTAATTTAATTTTTTAGCTTAAGATTTAATTTAAATTTTTTTCCAGGAATTCAAAAAAGAAAAAATAAATAAAATAAATATATAATATATATATATTTTACACGAGAGGATTTAATTATTTTTCCACCCTCTAATACATAAGATTTTACACTTTCAACCCTCAAAGGGGGAATACACATTTGGCTTAGACCCTCAAGACACACAACCGATCTGCGACACAATATGGTCTAGTAGACCAAGTGATTTGTAATAAAATAATTAAGCCAACTAGCTTAAATTATTCTTGAATCACTTAAACATTAGACTCAACTAAAAACACTAGAACTCACCATTGCATCAGAGTTATCATCATCCCCATCATGCTTATACATCAATGAACATCTTCACCATCATGAAGATTGTGTACCTGCATAAGTTAGATCGCAAGTATAACCAAAACTATAAAAGCATGAAGTTAGCCATATCAGAATTACAGAAGCATTTCAACCTTACATACATTAGATACCCAAACTTAAACAAAAAACACATTCTTCAACATCTTGCTAAGGACTTTGTCATAAACCCTAGACTACTTCATAACAACTTTCATTCCATCTAGGGTTTCAATGTTTCTTCAAAGGTGTGACATACCCTACTACAACATATAGTAAACCCTAGAAACAATTCAAACAAATATAGATCTAACAACTTTCAGTATTCTTATGTTAGACTTTCCACTAGGCTTTCATACAAATCCTAGATTTCATACAAAAGAATCAATCAAAACCAATCACAGCTTAGCCATTAGCATGACCAACTTCCACTAGGGTTAGTTGCAAGCCCTAGATTTTTAATCAAACATCAATCTAAACTAAAACTCAGATTTCAACAATCTTACACAAATCTCAAATTATCATGTTGTCATCATTCATTAAAGATTTTTACTTCTACTAAGGTTTAACTCCAAAACCCTAGAATTTCATAAATACTATCATCCTAGAAAGAAACTTTGACTAGGGCTTAGTTCCAAACCCTAAGATTTATGACCACCGAAAAATAGGTTAACTCATACATCTAAGACGTCATCATCATGCATAGGCATTTCATATCATGTGTTAGTCAAACCCAACTTCACAAAGATCAATAAGAGTTAGACATACAACAAACTTGATTAGACCAGGGTTTGATCAAACAAACACACACATACTAAGGAAATCATTGCTAAGACATTATAAGGGTCTTGCTAACACATTCCACCAAACCCTAATGAGTTAGGTTTTAACATAGCAAACCCAACATTACCAAAGGTTCAGAATTTTAGTATTAGTCATTTAACCCTAACAAGTTAGGTTTTCCTGGCCATACCAAAATGACATCATCAATAAAAACTTCAAATAGCATTTCTTAATATCCCTAAGCAATTTAGGGTTTCAAACATTCACATTAACATACCCTTAGGTTAGGGTTTTCCAGAGAACCTGTCTAGGGTTCTATAAAATCGATTAGGAATAGGGGCGGGATACATTATCAAGTGATGAATCAACCAATATAAGAATCAATATGATTCACTATAGCTAGTCACAACAATGTTAGTCATAGATTGTCAAATGAATAAACATTTATTATAACGAAATCAATGTTTTAAAGCATACCTTAGTTCTTTGACAAACCTTGTCTCGAGAGGTCCTCTTCAATACTCCTTGAGAATATAGCAGATGTTTTTCCTAATCAAGACAATAGAGGGAGAATGATGCTTAGTATTTAATGTAATGAAAGCTAAATGAGTACATGAAACCAAAAACTAAAAGGAAATGAGATACTTATCTTTGGGAGTTGTTGGGGGCTCCCTCCAAAGCTTGAGGGATACCTATAAACTTATAAAACAAAAGAACATGTCTTTTCCAAAAACATGTTAAAACCTATAAATTCTAAATATCAAAAATAAAAAATAGAATAACTAAGACTAAAAGCAAAGGACTTAGTAGTGTAAGTCCTTATGTCAGATTCTTCAGGTTTGACTTTCTTTGGATCTTTCTTCAGCAACATTGGCTTGATCTCTTTCTCTCTTCTTGTTTCTTGGATTGTTGGGACAATCACTCATGTAGTGACCCTTATGACATTGATAACATTCTACCTTGGACATGTCAACTTTCTTCCTTAGTCCTTTCGATTTCTTTCCTTTATGTTGAGCAATATAGGCATTTGAAATATCTTTAGAATTGGCAACTAATGAGATCCTTAATTCTTCCTGACTGCCTAATTCTTCAAAAGCGGGAGCTTCCTTCCAACTATTAACTCCTGCAGCAAATGGACCCCAAGTAGGTGGCCATCCTAATAGAGTTCTTTTCCTGGAACAATTTCATCATTGAACGAAAGATCATCCCTGATTCTTGCTATCTTCACAAAGAAGGAGGCCATTGTGTCTTCTTAAGTCATCTTTGTGGTCCTTAGCTCATTTTTCAAACTTGCTACTTAACCAATGTTCTTAATAGTGAATAGCTTTGACAAGGCTTCATACATTTTTTTAGCTTGGTTGATGTTGGCTATAAATGGGATAAGATTGACCTTTATTCCTTCTACCATTAGAGTCATGGCCACCAATTCAAATTCTCTGAATTTTGCTTTGTCAGCGTCACTAGAGTTATGTAGGCTTCTTAACTTTTCCTTTGACCAAATCAAGTACTTTGTTCTTTTCAAGGATGAGGTCAATCCTCTTCTTCCAAGACCTATAGTTTGAGGCTCCCTCAAGTTTGTTCTCTCCCTTGATTGTGTTAGACATCTTCCTTGAATATAGTAGACTCCTTCCCTGAGATAATCCTTTTGAATGGTTCCTTGATCAAGTGCTTAAGACTGCCTTTTTATTCTTTCTTCACCAATGCTCTGATACCATGTTAGAAAATCAGAAAGGCAAAAAGATTTTCTTATACTTGATAGTTACTTGTGATGTTCTTAACTTCTTATTAAGTTTTCTTTATATCTTCTTTCTTTAGTTCATCAAGCAATTACCAAAGCGAAAGCACATAAAACAATGGACCCCAGATATAGGGACTATGCCAGGGTAAAAACCCCCTTGAGGGGAAAGCCCAGTGAAAATTCTCTTCCTTTCAATAGTATTATTTATGACTCTTCACCCTAAACAAAGACCATACTTTCCCTCCACACCAAGTCAACGTCCCAGATCATCGACCTCTCTTCCAGAAACTTCGCCTTTGTAGTAGCTTCCGGCATCAGCAAAACTTGAAAGACTTCGATCTCCCAAACTAGGGCATGAAACAAATAGAGAGGCACCAAAATTTCTTTTTTCTTCTTCTCCTTTAGACTCCACCCAGCTCGCACTTCCTTACCCTTCTTCTTCTACTTCGCACTTATTTCGGCTTCAAGAGATATCGAACTTCTTGTGACAATGTGTGCTCCAAATGAATCCGACTTGCCTCTATTTATAGGCTTAAAGGGAGGTCGCATTGATGTCCTTAGGCCAACTTGATGTGGAGGATACATAAATTATATTTGGCTCAATACTAAATCTTTTTACATGATTCAAAAGCCCAATAAGGGTCTCTTTAAAAGTAAAATGACTCTTTTGACTCAAAATAAATCCTAGAAGTCCTCAAAGGGGACTTTGACCTAAATCATGGTGACCCAAGCATGAAACCCATGCTTTAATAAGTCACAATAATAATAATTAAAATCATTTTCTTTATTCTTTTGACAAGTACATTACAAGTTCTCAAATACATTTAATGAAGATTGAACCTAGTTACATTTTCAAACACCCCATTGTCCACAAAATTAGCAACAACCACGGGATGCCCCTCCTGTTATTTGGAAAAAAATAGCAACAAGGAACAAGAGTTGTCCCGCATACGAATCAATACACATTTCATGTTGCTCAAAACTACAACTACTAGTGAGAATATTAGAAGAAATTCATTTCATCTTCCTCATAATTAGTGTCATAAACAGTGCCTTCAAATTACAAATTGTCATGAACATAAGGTGCATAAACCCTTCCATAATCCACCTCTTCCTCATCATGAGGAAAACAATCAAAGGCATATAATTACTAAATTCGAAAGCTTCTAGAAGCTCATCATGTGGTTCTACTTGAATCAACAACATCCATGAAGGGAGTAATAAACACTCTTACTTATTCAAGTATTCATAATGGATTTGTCAACCCTTGTCTTCAAACTTGAAATCCATATTATAAAGGGTCAACAACTCATGATCTCGATCCATTTCTCCCTTATGTACTTCCTTTTCATGAACCTAAAATTCCTCATATAGCTCCTGATCTTCTTTAGTTTCATAATCCTCCTCATCTAGGGCTTCATAAGCCTCCTTAAAGAATCTTTGAAAAACATTAGAGCTTGATCAACCCTATACTAGCATGTCCCCATCTCATATGCATACACTCTCAATCGCTCATCAATGGAGTTGTGAGATGACTATTAAAACTTTGCAATATAAAATACTCACCATTGTTATGTAGCTTGATGCCACAAATATGAACAAGCCTAGCTCACTCTACAGTAATAACACCAAAATGTTAACACTTAAAACAAGAACAATTACAAAGTCAATGTAGCATATTGGAGAGCATTCACACCTATCATGTGAGTCATTGTTCGAAATGTTAACACTCAAAACCGTCTTATTAAAAGGTAAACTAGCTAGGGAATGCGTCAATGTCACCTCACATAATCCCTTTGCAGTTTGAGCTAGTACTCGCTAGACTTAAAGGAGAATCCCTAAGTAATCTAGAGATAAAATAAAACCATGGGAAACAAAATACTCTTTCAAACTTTAAATTAAGTTGATGTTAAGTCAAAATCAGAAGTCAAATCAATTTGAATAGCGAACTACAAAGTTAAGACTTGATCTACACTTAAATAATCAATTATGCCTTGCAATCCATGCAAATATGCCTCCACTTCGCCTCAAATTTGTTGAAAAATGTAGCTTTGGCCCATACTTTCATTAGTAAATTATTGGAGATGAAATTAAATTTTATGTTCATCAAGTCGGCTTTTAAAAGATCAGGTCAGCTCCATGGTCAAAAGGTGGCTTTTCAAGGGCCATGACACTCTACATTGACCACTATAAATAAAGCCACGATGGAGGTCATTTGGCATCGAATCATCACATCAAAAAATTGTCTCATCTACTGCAGTTGACTCACACGTCCAAAGAAAGAAGGGAGATTTTTTGTCCAACATTGACTATCTTTAACCTTGCATTTTCTTGTTGTTTGACCGAACAGTGAAGGAGGTCGAATATTCTGTTGACTTCAGACTGTTGATCCTCACCCTTATTGACTTTGGCCTATTCTTCCTGTGTTGACCACAATTGACTTCTATTGACCACATTGTTGGAGATTTGCACATTGACTAGACTTTGATTGTATTTAAAGTGACAAAATCAATGATATTATCTCTCTCTGTCGATGAAGTTTGACTTCATTTTGAATGGTCAAAAGTTGACCTTTGACTGGTTATTATTGGACAAATTGAATTGGAATCTCTCTCATACAGAAAGATTGATTGGGTTTTCCTTGTGGGTTTTGCCCTAGTCATTGACCTAATTGTTGGTGTCTCATCTTATTCTCTACTGTGATCTCTTCTACACATCGTTTATGGTTGTGATTTTTCAAGTGTAACTGCTTGATGATTAATATGCTCTACATATTATATTGAATGCTCTGAAGAAGACTATAATATCATTAGAAGTAGTTATCAGGTTTGAAAAAAAAAAAGAATCTCTAGTTCTACACTTACTAGAAAAACAACATGGTTTCAGAGCTAAGGTGAAAGACCTAGGGCATTGAGATCACTTGGAAAAAGAATTTTAAGATTATTTGAAGAGCATCATTCTCTTGACTAAACATATTCTCCATGAATACCTTCATGAAGTCCAAGCATAAATTAGAATGAGCCTCCAATTTCAAAGCATGGAAGACTAGGGTGGATCTTATTCTTGCTAGAAATAAAGTTTTGGGTATTGTGATAGGAAAAGTGGCTAAACCGGGAGATCAAGCATCTCAAACAGAAGTTGGGAAGTATCAAGATGAGGACATCTTAGCAATGAGTATCATTGAATCAGTAAGAGACCATCTTATCCCTAACATTGTTGATCATGAGTCTTTTAAAGCTGTGTATGATGCTCTCATTGGTTTTTATACTATCAACAATATGAATCAATAAATTAGCCTCAAAAATCAACTTAGAGATGTCAAGATCATAGACAATGATACAGTGACATCCTACTTTATGAAGCTATCTCAAATCAGGGATCAATTAAAGGCAATTGATGAACAACTTTCTGACAAAGAATCAGTGACTGATACTCTCAATGCATTGCCTACCTTTTAGAGTTCTTTTGAATCTAGAATCAATGCTAGAGAGACTCCTACTTTCGAAAAATTGTCAATTGCCTACACTCAAGAGGAATCTAGCCTCGTGAACAAAGGTGTGATTCCAAATGAAGATTCACAAGCTTTTGTTGCTCATTCAAAAGGCCACCATGGGCAAGAAGAATTTTGGGAAATTTCAAAGGAATAAAGGTCGAAAACCTGCCTCAAATCAAAATCAAAGAAGTAGATATGCTCCTCAAGACAAAAGACCTCCTCCCTCTAGAAAAATCAAATGTTATAGTTGTCATGCATTTGGTCATTATCAAAAGGATTGTCCTCGAGGAAAGAAGAGAAAAGGAGGGCATCATGCTTCAACAATTGAACTTGGAGAACCTTCATCCAAAAGGAAGCCAAAAGATCACAATTCTGGTGATGAAGAATATTCTTTTATTTCTGCTCTTACAGATTCCCTTGCAAGACATGATGAAGAGTGGTGCCTCTAGGCACATGACTGGCAACCGTGACAGTCTTACAAAATTGATGCAAAAGAAGATACCTCCAAAGGTGGAACTAGGAGACAATGGAAAATATCAAGTCAAAGGCATTGGGTCAACCTCATTTCAAATAAAGTACAAATGTTTCTATTAACAATATTCTTTATGTTCTTGGTTTAAAGAAGAATCACTTGTCTATTTCATCTATTGAAGATAAGGGCTACAGAGTTGCATTCGTGGATGGGAAAGTTCTCGCTTGGAAAAAAGACTCTTCATTTGAATCTGTAAAAGTAATCAGTGTACGAATAGGAGGCCTATATCGTCTTCTTGGAAGATCTATTCAAGCTCTCTTACATGTTAGAAAATCGGAAACGCTGAAATATTTTCTTGTATTGATAATTACTTGTGATATTATTATGTTTTTATTAACTTCTTTATGTTCTTCTTTTATCTTCTTTTCATCAAGCAATCATCAAAATAAAAACATGAAGATCAAGGACACCAGATGTAGACACTCAACCAAGGCTAAAACCCCTTTATAGGGGAAAACCCAGGTAGAACTATTCCTTCAATAAATCCAAATTGAGACAGACCAAGACCCTAGATCCAAAGACCTTCCTCCACCAAGTCAATTCTCACGTTGTTCTTCCAACCTTCAAAGATCGACTGCAACAATATTCCATCAACACTACTTCAATATTGCATCAAAGACAAATTTTCAACCCTACTGCATTAGAATTTCAGCCTAGCTTCAAGAATGTTATTTCGGCCCTCCTGCAGCTTCAATTCCTTCGCATATGTGAGACAAGATGGAGAAAATTTCGACTTCCTTAGCTAAATAACGTCTTCCTTCTCCTTCGCTAGTCCTTTCCTTCTCCCTTCCTGAATTTCGCACTTTTTTCTGCTTCTAACTATTGCAACACGAAATTGTTGGGAGCATATACAAATGAGTCAAGTTGCTCCAATATATAATGAGTCTGTGAGGTCGAATTCCCTTATTGAGGTTGACTTGTCCTTTCTTGAGGCCAACATGGTGGAGACCTAATTGACCTATTTTATATTAAAATAATTTCTTTCTTGACAAATAAATTCCAAGAAAGGTCTTTTACAATATGACATGGACAAGGACACTTGACATAAACCCTAGAAGCCTTCAATGGAGTCTTCGACCTAAAAACAATTGACCCAAGCATGAAACCCATGCTTTAATAAGTCAATTTATTTAATAATAAAAATTATTTTTCTTTCTTTTGACAAATACATTACATCATGACTTAAATACAATTATGAATACCGACACTAGTTACATTCTTCAACACTCCCTATTAACCAGGGAGGTCTTCATAATTACATATATATAGAGGTACATGGAAGATCTCAAAAATGAACTATGAAAATTTCTAGCACACTTTGTGTTGCAGACTAGAAACCTGGCCAGGGTATTCTATTTGGGTGGGACTAAGGGGACTCAAGCCTTAGCCAGCCTAGAAACCATCAAGCTTTTAAGCTCCACCACCAACCCAGGGATCTAGGTATGTATCCAAGGTCAGAGCTCCATGACCAATGTCACCCTCCCTCTTCATGATCTAGACATCAACACATAGGCCAACGAGATGTCCTCCCAAGCATCTTGCCATTAGATGCTTCATCTCTCCTATAAACTAAACCAAATATATCCATTTGTCCAAGCATACTTTCAAAGTGTTTCAACCTTCTTATGGAGAGATTTACCTGTACAAACACAAAAACCCAATCAATAATAAATTTTAAAATATAAATGTTCCAGTTCTTTTGTTAGGATAGATAACTAACTTGTATAATAGACATTATCGTCTGGAATCTGAATAATCCTCTATAGAGACAAATTCATCCATACAAACTCCTTGAAATCTTCTACATTTTAAAATGTTTTATTGGCCCACTATCTATAGAAATTGTATTATCATATTTTGTTAACAAAACCCATTCTTTTTCTAAAGCCTAATAGCCATGTCGGGGTAAAAAGAAAAATAAGACCATGAAGAAAAATGATAACACTCAATGAAGACAAAAAAGTCCATGAAATATGGTGAAAACACAGCATTGTTGCATAAATTGCTCTAAATAATTTGAATTTAGGCTTGAAATCATTAAGTGGCACTGTCACTTGATGCATATCACTGGGTGAAAGGAACTTTCGAATGGGCTCTGGCATCTTCTATATCATAGAGTTTTAGTAGGGCAGTCACTGTTTTCAATAGTATCATCAAACATTGAACACAACTGGAACAAAAAGGTGCATGTAAATAATGCCATCTAAAACAAAACAAAACAAAATTAACTTCCTATTATTTATTTTCTGATTGTCATTGTGAAAAATCATAACTGGTAAAAATAACAATTGAAAGGAAATATTGATTCACCCCCTCCCCCCCCCCAATATTTCCAACGGTGTTAAAGAGGTTGAAGAAATCTTTTCAACTTATTTCAACAGTTAATGCACCTACTACTCAAACTTCAATGACCATGAGATCACCATAACAAACCAATGAACATAAACGTTTCCAGTTCTTTTGTTAGGACAGATGACTAACTTGTATAATGGACATTATTGTCTAGAATCTGAATAATCCTCGAGGGACGAATTCATCCATACAAACTCTTTAAAATCTTCTACATTTTAAAATGTTTTATTGGCCCACTATAATATAAATTGTGTTAATTCTAGGTATGTTCTATGCTTAGAGCAATTTATTTCAATTTTCATTGTTAGCTCAAATATCTTTTCCAGATTAGCAATCACATCAGCATTAAAGTAAATTGCAAATAGAACATAAACATAAATCACAAAAGACAAGCCAAGACAAGAGGACACAAGATGTGGCGCTAGCCACGGACAAACCCCAATATGTGGAAACCCTTGATCAATTCTTCTTATATGTTCTTCAATAGTTCAGCACAGAAAGAGAGAGATAGTACATTTACCACATAAGTCAACATTTTGACTTATCTAGATAAGAACATAGATCATCTCTAAGAAGATGATACATAAGATCAGTTGAAGACATGTTGCTTCAATTGATTCTCTAAGGTGACTCCTTCACCTATAATTGTGTTGCATCTCATCATCATGTTGCACCTCACTATGCTGCACCATGCTACACCCATCATCACAATGCTGGACCTAATGACCATGTTGTACACATCATACTGCTGCACCTTACGCTGCATTGTTGTCCCATGTGCCATTGTTGCACCATGCTAGCCATTGTTGTCCTATGTGGCATATTGTTGTCCCACTATTAGTGACATAGCCATTCCATGTTAACTTGTGGTCCCATAGTTTTTTCTGCTATCCCATTAATGTCATTTTTGTCCCATCATTGTATGTTGTTGTCCCATCAATGTCATTGTTGCCCCATCATAGTATGTTGTTGTCACATCAATGCCATTGTTGTCCCATCATAGTATGTCAATGTCCCATCAATGTCATTGTTGTCCCATCATAGTATGTCGTTGTCCCATCAATGTCATCGTTGTCCCATCATAGTAAATTGTTGTCCCATCATAGTACGTTGTTGTCCCATCAATGTCATTGTTGTCCCATCATGGTATGTTGTTGTCCCATCACTGTTACCTAGATATATAGGTGTAGTTGTTGTCCCTAACAGTCATGTTATACCTTGTTGTTTAGCCTTGCCATACCTGTTGTTGTCCCATGTGTCTTAGCAGCACCATGTAACCCAGTTGTCCCATCTATTAGCATTGTTGTCCTGGGCATGTTTGAGTCCTCAAACTCTCATGTTGTCCCTGTTTTGAGGGTCACCTACAACACAGCGTTTCGGTCATATTAGGCCTGCATCTAGGGCACCGTAGGTTAGTGTTAACG
Source organism: Pinus taeda (assembly GCA_000404065.3). Lineage (NCBI taxonomy): Eukaryota > Viridiplantae > Streptophyta > Pinopsida > Pinales > Pinaceae > Pinus > Pinus taeda. The sequence goes on from APFE030717258.1 coordinate 13,644, forward strand.
CTCCCTTTAGACAGCGTTTAGGCCTACCCTTTAGACTGTATTTAGGGCTGCTTCTAGGGCTTCCTTTTGGACAAATGTTTAGGGCTTCTCTTAGACTGTGTCTAGGATTGCCTTTTGGACAGCATTAGGGCCTCTCTTAGTTGTGATAAGATTTCTCCAAAACTACAGCTAGGGCATGCTTCCTTGACAATGTTTTTGACTTCTTCTTTGACAACCTCTAGGGCTAGGGCATCTCCTCTAAGGCAACTCCCTTAGTCTTCTTTCCTCCAACATCTAGGGCTTACATTCCTAGATTTCTCTTCCACTAAAACCCAAGACAAGTGGACAGAAATCAAGATAGAAGTGTGTGTGAGAAATGACTCTCAAGCCATCTCCTTTTATACTAAAACATTGAGCACATGTGGGGTTTGTTTGGTTGCTGGCCAACCTTGACAAATTGTCTTATAACACAAATAAATTCATAACTCCATGAATATTTAGCAGAATCGGATGATCTTTAGATCAATCCTACACCACTCGATGAGAGGGATCCAAGAAAAATATCAGTTGCCATAAATAAGATGACCCACATGGAGTTTAGCCCTAGTTGCCAATTTTAACACTCCCTCTCAACTAGGGATAACTCCATTTGCTAATCCATCTGTCTGACTGTATTATCTCTGCCATCGATGCCCTGCACTACTCTGCTCTACTCTACTCTGCTTTACTCTGCTCTGCTCTGCTGAACAATGAAGAAGAAGAATTGATCGAGAATGTCTCATACCATTCTCTACTAACCCGAAGTCAGTTCCATATGAAGAGAGTGTGTCATACCACTCTTATTGATCCCAGATCAATTCCAAGAGAGTGAGTCATATCACTCTTATTGACCCGAAGTCAGTTTTATTGATCCTAGATCAATATCACGAGAGTGTCTCAAACCACTCATATTGATCTCAAATCAGTTTCATTAATCCCAGATCAATGGAGGTTATCCTAGTATAGGGAGTACGGTAGATACAACGATGTGTCCATTGATAGTACTACTATGGTCCCTAACCGCATTTCCCTGCTCATTGGCCAGATGAGAAGTACTTCCCATGAGTCTCAGACTGCATGGGTAGGATGCCTCGACAAGAGAACCATTCATCCTATCCCTAAGTCACCTCGAGGTATCACAGGGGAAGGCTGAGCCATTCACCCTGTACATAGCACACCATTAGGGGAGGGTGAGTCGCCCTATGGTCGTGTGTTGCTCCATTAAGTACCCCAAGCCCCCTGGAGCTCCCAGAGCTCAATGCATGCAACATGCAGGACCCTTATAAGAAGGTCTCTCAACGACTCCAAGTCGTTCAGGAAAGTCACAAATTTGACCTTTCCCCGAGGCTTTGACAAAATGTTTGCAACCTGTACATCAGTCTCAATGTGATGGAGCCTCCTCGCTCATCTACGTACCATATCCTAGATAAGGTAGTGTCTGATGTCTATCTGCTGGAGCAATCATCGAATACAAGATTCCTCAACAAGCTAATTCCCCCTGGTTGTCACATAAGATCACGGTGGTATTCATCATGTGTACAAACAACTCGTTGAAGAGTTTCCAAAACCAGGCAGCTTCACATGAGATCATACTCATAGTTATGTATTCGGTCTCAACAATGCTTATAGCAACCGACTTCTACTTCCTGTTCATCCAGGATATCGAAGCAAAACCCAAAGAGAACCAGCACTGAGAAGTGCTCTAGTGATCCTCCACAATCCTTGCCCAGTCAGCATTTGAATCATCATGTAGCTTCATATTTCTGGCAGTGTATCTCAATCCATGAGAGATTGTGCCCCGAAGATATCTGAGAAGATTCTTGGCACCAATCCAGTGAGGCTCAACCATATATGAGCTCATCATGCTAACTGCAAAACATATGTCCGGACAGAAGTTCACCAAGAACATCAATGCGAATGAGTTTATGAAACTCAGAGGCACTTCCCAAATCTGGTCTGGCATCACTACCATATAACTTCTGAAAGTTAAGATCCTTGAGGTAGTCACATGCTTGCAATTTACCATTCCACATCTGGAATCCAACTCCCTCTTACTTCTGCAAATGAGAGGGTTTGCATCTGTCAAAAAGAGGTCGTCCTCATAAGGTGCCAGTATGAGAGGCCTATCATCCACAACCTTCAAGCAATGGTTTGGATCGACTTCACTCCTAGTGAATCTCAGCTTCATCAGATGGCTATCAATCCTCTCATATTACGCCCGAGGTGTTTTAATTCAAGCCATAGAGGGCTTTCTTCCACCTGCATACATGAGATTCCTAGTCATGAATCTCAAACCCCTCGGGTTGCTCCAAATCTATGGACCTGCTACATGAGGGGAATGATCCCCTTGTAAGATTTTCCTTCAGTACATCTCAAACATGTACCTTCATGCTCTTTTTGAATTCAGGCATGCTTGTCACCTTCCGACTCATATCGAGTAGGGCCCCATAAAGTAGACGAGATGTGTCAACTAACATCGTCCCCAATGGACTTCCTGCAATTTGATACAAATTGCCAACCCTGAATCCATGAGTAAAAGCATCTTTGAAAATTTCATTTTCAAACACATACCTTTCCATCGATGAATGCCACCCTGAAACCTTTGACTTCCATTGCCGAAATGGACACTAGGTTCTTCTTACGATCATATACATAAAGAGATTCTCGTAAATGAAGAGTTACCCTCATTCAATTGAGGGGTAACATTCCCTACACCCTTTCCGGGATAGATGGCATCGGCTCCAAGTATAATCCCACGATTGTTTCCATCTCTACTAAATTAGAGAGATCACCCTTCTATCCGATGAAGTGCCTTGAAGCACTACAATCAATAAGCCAGATTCCCACAGAATCTGAAGGAGAGGGCCAATACAAGATAATGCTTCTTTATCTTATCAAAAACAAAATTTGATTCTTCATACCTGGGGTTCCTTGCTTTCTTGAAGATTCGGTCGTTTTCTTGATACCCTGCATTATCTGTCATTCCTCTAATCATTGAAGATGTCCCTGGAATAATTGTTATCATCATCAAGTGATGTGTCCCTACCATTCAGACACTCCTTTGCATAATGGTTGAACTTATTAAAACAAAGCATTTGCCTTTCCTTCCACCCTTAGATCCGGACTTCCCATTGAAGTGATCTTAAGGTAGGCCATTAGAAGCTTTTGTTGCGCCATTCTGATAATATTCTCTGTTTCGATTTCACCCTTGGTGAATTTGAAGAGGGATGAGGAATCAACTGATCCCCTCATCCTTTCCCAACTATCTTCGGTGATTGCTCTTTCACTCTTGCTTGGGCTTTGTCTTCACCTCAACTCTGATACCATGTTAATTTTAGGTATGTTCTATGCTTAGAGCAATTTATTTCAATTTTCACAGTTAGCTCAATATCTTTTCCAGATTAGCAATTGCATCAGCATTAAAGTAAACTATAGATAGAACATAAACATAAATCACAGGACACAAGATGTGGCGCTAGCCAGGGACAAACCCCAATGTGGGGAAACCCTTCATCAATTCTTCTTATATGTTCTTCAATAGTTCAGCAGAGAGAGAGAGAGAGAGAGATAGTACATTTACAACAGAAATCAACATTTTGACTTATCTAGATAAGAGCATAGATCATCTCTAAGAAGATGATACATGAGATCAGTTGAAGACACGCTAGTTCAACTGATTCTCCAAGGTGACTCCTTCACCTATCATTCTGATGCATCTCGTCATCATGCTGCACCTCACTATGTTGCACCATGTTGCACCCATCATCACAATGTTGGACCTCATGACCATGTTGTACACATCATACTGCTGCACCTTATGCTGCACTGTTGTCCCATGTGCCATTGTTGCACCATGTTGGCCACTGCTGTCCCACTATTAGTGACATAGCCATTCCATGTTAGCTTGTTGTCCCATTGCCTTTGTTGTTTTCCCATCAATGTCATTGTTGTCCCATCATAGTATGTTGTTGTCCCATCAATGTCATTGCCATCCCATCATAGTATGTCGTCGTCCCATCATAGTACGCTATTGTCCCATCATAGTACATTATTGTCCCATCAATGTCATTGTTGTACCATCATAGTATGCTACGGTCCCATCAATGTCAATGTTGTCCCATCATAGTATGTTGTTGTCCCATCACTACTGCCTAGATATATCAGTGTAGTTGTTGTCCCTAAAGTCATGCTATACCTCCTTGTTGTCCCCTTAGCCTTGCCATACCTGCCGCTGTCCCATGTGTCTTAGCAACACCATGTAGCCCAGTTGTCCTATTTATTAGCATTGCTGTCCTGGGCATGTTTGAATCCTCAAACTCTCATGTTGTCCCTGTTTTGAGGGTCACCTACAGCCCACCTTTTCAGCCGTATTAGCCCTGCATCTAAGGCACTGTAGGTTAGCGTTAGGGCTCCCTTTAGACTGCGTTAGGGCTGCTATTAGACTGCTTCTAGGGCTGCCTTTTGGACAGCGTTTAGGGCTTCTCTTAGACTGCGTCTAGGGCTGCCTTTTGGACAGTGTTAGGGCCTCTCTTAGCTGTGATAAGATTCCTCCAAGACTGCGGCTAGGGCATGCTTCCTTGACAGCGTTTTTGAATTCTTCTTTGACAACGTCTAGGGCTAGGACAGCTCCCTTAGTCTTCTTTCCTCCAACGTCTAGGGCTTTCACTCCTAGATTTCTTTTCCACTAAAACCCACGACAAGTGGAGAGAAATAAAGATAAAAGTGTGTGAGAAATGACTCTCAAGTCATCTCCTTTTATACTAAAACGTTGAGCACATGTAGGGTTTATTTGGCTGCTGGCCGACCTTGACGAATTGTCTTACAACACACATAAATTCATAACTCCATGAATACTTAGCGGAATCGGATGATCTTTAGATCAATCCTACACCTCTCGATGAGAGAGATCCAAGAAAAATATCAGCTGCCATAAATAAGATGACCCACATGGAGTTTGGCCCTAGTTGCCAATTTTAACAAATTGTATTATCATATTTTTGTTAAGAAAACTCATTCTTGTTCTAAAGCATAATAGCCATGTCGGGGTAAAAAGAAAAATAAGACCATGAAAAAAATGATAGCACTCAATGAAGAAAAAAAGTCCAGGAAAGACGGTGAAAAGGCAGCATTGTTGCATGAATTGCTCTATACAATTTGAATTCAGGCTTCAAATCATGAAGGGGCACTGCCGCTTGATGCATATCACTGGGTGAAAGGAACTTTAAAATGGGCTCTGGCATCTTCTATATCATAGAGTTTTAGTATGGCAGTCACTGTTTTCAATAGTATCATCAAACATTGAACGCAACTGGAACAAAATGGTCCATGTAAATAACGCCATCTGAAACAAAAAAGAATTAACAGTATCGCTATGTAATA
>APFE030717265.1:0-11852 GCA_000404065.3 Pinus taeda
TTCTACATGTTTTTGTTGACATATATGTATCAAAAATTAAAAAATATAAAATATATATATATTTTTAAAAAATCACTCAGGGATTTGCTCCCAAACCGGCAGCTTCTGAAAATGTCGCTCCCGCTCCCGTTTTCGCTCCCGCTCCCCGCTTTCGCTCCCGCTCCCAAGTAACATTGTACTGTTGTTTACATTTTGTTGTGCAAAGTAGTATCATTGTGTTTCTTGGTTTGGTAGCGTCAAAGATTCTAAGATTCTATCCTAGACCAAAGATCGTGGAAAAACAACACATTTTTCCTCTATGATATATGTTGGTTGGCTGCTATATAATCTTGAAGGCTGATATATATGTAATTCTAGTGTGGTTGCTTGAATATAAAGACTGATGTACATATTTTGAACTGTATGACCGTGAAACCACCTTTTCTTTATGAAGGCCATGAGTGGTATGTGGTGTATTATGGTATGCCATATGGTATATATATTGGATAGTATATGATTGGTGATCTGAATGTAGTGCTTAAAGTTCAAAGCATAAAGTTCGTTGGTTATCCTTAAAGTTCAAAGCATAAAGCTACTTGGTTATATGCTTTGAAAATCCCTATATGAATGTTGTAGACCATACAATAGTCGGTTGTTGATTGGTTTCACATTGATTGTTGATTGTAATATTGGTGCACTTGTTATGACTCTAATTGGTGAAGTATTAGAGTTCTTCAATACTCTGATATGCTCTATTGACTACACAATCCAAATCAACAAAGACTCTCTCTCTGAAATTCAAACCTATCTACAATATGCACAAGAAAACATTGAATTTTTACAACTTGAGTCACAATTACAATTGTTGATTTGGGGTAGCATTGGATGTGCTCTAGCCATGAAAATTGGTGGAGAGGCTAGAGCACATGAGATCTCTAAGACCCAGAAATAGTTTGGGAAAATTACGCCCAGTTAAGGAGATATTAAAATAATTAATATTTTTAATGGGTTCCTAAGTCTAAACTTAGGAAAATAAAAATATTAATGGGTATTAATATAAAACTGGGTGAGAAGGTTCTAAATGGCATGGATCAAGCCAAATCTAATCTTAACCGTTGGTTAGAGATGTAATTTCGGCTGTTGAAGACTCAACAGAAAAAGTATATGAGGAGGCTTGAGAGTCAGTTGGAGATACACCAAGATTGATCAGTTAGTTCGATTTTCTAGAGAGGAGTTTGCTAAGAGAAATTGAACCAGTGATCAGAGTTGCAGCAAGGGGTAGTGAGTGCATAGCAAAGAGGTAGAGATTGTGTTGGAAGACGAACATAGAGGTAGAGAGGCACACACAAAGCCAACAGAAGCTATGCAGAGGGCCAAAGTGACTGCGCAGAAGGCCAAAGGGCCTACGTGAGAGACACATAGGTTACAGAAGTGACGTAGAGGGCCAGAGAGCCTGCGCAGAGCATCAGAGGGTTGACACAGAGGTCCGGAAGGTCGACGCAGTGCCTCAGAGAGGCAATGGAGAGTTTTCGTGTAGCAGACTTATCGAATATCTGCTTCCGAAGAGAGGTATTACTACCAGATTGATTTCTTTGTCGGGTGAGCCAGTTTGGCACCCAATTGTACTCAAGAAAAGCTGCTTAAAAATAAAACCCTCAGAATTATTGCACCAATTTTCCCAAGTTGGGTTTTTCCAGGGACAATTGTCCAAAACTAATGGTATCCTTTGTGTGTTTGTCTATTTCTTTAAGTGATAATCTGTAGATGGTTGAGACTACATTGTGTTTATTTTAGTAATTAGATGGTTAAATAAGTTGTTCAGTAATTAAACAAGTAGGTGAAATAAACCAGATAGTGCAGGAAAATTTCTAATGGGTTACACTTAGAAATTTCAACATGGTATCAGAGCAAGGCAGATCATAGGAACGCTGAAGGCACCAGCTGAATCAAAGAATTTGCAGCAGAAACAACTGTCCCGAGAGACAAAATTTGTGCTTAAGTAGAAAGAAACAAAGGAGTGATGCAGAAGGGCTTGTGTCATCATTTTGAGCTAGAGAGAGGCCAGCACAGAGGCAAAGGAAGGCAGAAGAGGTTCACGAAGAGCCACGTCATCCTACTCAGCCAGGTAGGAGTTACGCAGTTGGGCAAAGGAGCGATTCAACCTTGTCGGGATTGCACATAGCTAAGAGGCTCGGTTTCTTTAGCTGTTGGGGCCTAGGGAGCTGTGGGTAGATTGTGGATTGTGAAGCTGGTGGGGTTTTGTTGTTGTCGAAGCAGAACAGTACCTAACGGGACCAAACCAAGGTAGAAGGAGTCACTATCTAGGCGGATTTCTAGCCAAGAAATCTAGATCAGTGTTGCAGGAGCAAAGGGGATCAGAGGTGTGATTCGACTGTTTGCAGAAGGATTTCCAGGAGGGAAATCGAGACTTTAGAGGGAGTCTAGGAGAGAACTTCTAGGAGGGAAGTAGAGACTCAGAGGGAGTCGAAGAGAAGAGTGGAGATGGCAATGAACGCATTGAGGAATTAGGACAGGTTGGATGGGGCATCCAACTTCATCATCTGGAAGGCCAGGATCTTGTCTGTTCTGTGTGCCATGAGTGCTCATTTACCTCTAGAGAAGAGGTGGGTGACATCGAGCTGTAGTCAGGAGGACTACAGGAGATGTGGGGTAGGATCCTTGAGGTACCCAAACTCTTGGATCATATATGGCTATAGGAGCCCCTAGTGACAGTAGCAAGATGACGGATGTCAGTAGAAGCAAGATGCAGATGGAGTGACAAAATAGTGCTAGTGTAGTAGTCCTTGGCAACGCAGAGAGGGTTGCAGTAGTGCGAGAGGCACAAAGGAGGTTGCAATAGTGTAGGAAGGCACAGAGGTGTTTGTAGCAGTGCGGGAGGCACAAAGTTGTCGCAACAGCGGAGATGCAACGGAGGGAGCGTAGGGTAGCAACAGAGAGAGCTTCAGCATCAGGAGGGCTTCTAGCCTGACAAGGATGTCAATTGTTGGGTAGATTAGTTACCATCGTCTTAGTAATTGAATTGCAGTGCAGTAGAGTGGTAGTGCTATGTGCAGCACGATGCAGCATGATGAGAGAGGGCTGCAATGTAGATGCAGAGGGAGGTGCAGTATAGAGATAGCAGTGGCAGTGGTAGAGCCATGGGCAATAGTACAGAAGCCAACAATGCAATCGCTGTTGGGCAGCAAGGCCAAACATCAGCACAGGTACCAGTGTCGGATAATCAGGGTAATGTTCAGTGACAGAGCATTACTAGAGCACATTCCTCGCTAAGAGGGAGTGTTGATTTGGGGTAGCATTGGATATGCTCTAGCCATGAAAATTGGTGGAGAGGCTAAAGCACATGAGATCTCCAAGGCCCAGAAATGGGTTGGGGAAATTCCACCCGGTTAAGGAGATATTAAAATAATTAATATTTTTAATGGGTTCCTAAGTCTAAACTTAGGAAAATAAAAATATTAATGGGTATTAATATAAAACTGGGTGAGAAGGTTCTAAATGACATGGATCAAGCCAAATCTAATCTTAGCCATTAATTAGAGATGTAATCTTGGCCGTTGAAGACTCAACAGAAAAAGTATAAGAGGAGGCTTGAGGGTCAGTTGGAGATACACCAAGATTGATCAGTTAGTTCGATTCTTTAGAGCGGAGTTCGCTAAGAGAAATCGAACTAGTGATTAGAGTTGCAGCGAGGGGCAGTGAGTGCATAGCAGAGATAGTGTCGGAAGACCAATGTAGAGGTAGAGAGGCAGACGCAGAGCCAACGAAGCTATGCAGAGGGCCAGAGTGACTGTGCAGAGGGCTAGAGGGCCTGCGTGAGAGACATAGAGGCTACAAAAGTGACGCAGAGGGCCAGAGGGTCTGCGTGAGAGACATAGAGGTTGCAAAAGTGACGTAGAGGGCCAGAGACCCTGTGCAGAGCATCAGAGGATTGACACAGAGGGTTTCAGGCTGACGCAGAGGCCAGGAGGCCTGATGCAATGCCTCGAAGAGGCGTTGGAGAGTTTTCGTGGAGCAAACTTGGCGAATATTTGCTTCCGAAGAGAGGTATTGCTGCCAGATTGATTTCTCTGTTGGGTGAGCTAGTTTGGCACCCAATTGTACTCAAGAAAAGCTGCTTAAAAATAAAACCCTCAGAACTGCTGCATCGGTTTTCCCAAGTTGGGTTTTTCCGGGGACAATTGTCCAAAAATAAAGATGGCCCTTGTGTGTTTGTCTATTTCTTTCAATTGATGATTTGTAGATGGTTGAGACTGCATTGTGTTTATTCAGTTTTTTTATGGTTAAATAACTTGTTCAGTAATTGAACAAGTAGGTGAAATTAACCAGATAGTGCAAGAAAATTTTTAATGGGTTAGACATAGAAATTTCAACAACAATGAGATGAGTTACAACAATGTAAGCATCATTTTGAACTTCTTTTTGTTCAGAACAATCCTCTCTTTGAGATTGAGACAGGATCCCATCAACTTCCATAAACTAATCAAGTCATTGAAAGAGAAGAGTTGCATGCAGATGCAGAAATTCAATCTGCACTTCCCAAGCCCATCATCACACCTTGGGAAGAGCTTGTCAGCAACAAGCACAGAACAGGTCTTAGATATGACAAGGAGGTATCCTTTCATACTCCATATTATTCAAAACCCATCACATTTTAGAGTGTTGGATTTCTTCAGGACTGTTCTTCACCTATTTCTACTCGACATTCACAATAGATTGTGAAATGCCAACATTGCGACTGAGTTGGCCATGTGAAAGATCATTGTTTTGATCTTCATCTGTGTGAGCATTTGGTCAACACACTCATCCTTCGAACAAATGCTTCAGAAACAAGCCTCCTACAAGAACAAAGATTCACCTTGGATGGATCACTTCTTGGTAATGGGCTTCAACAACCAAGAAGATATTCCGATCATATCATAGAATTTGTTCTCGAGTTTTGAAAAGTCTTACAGGTGAGATATCTTCGTCTTCTCACCTTGTATTTGACAAGGGGAAATTGATGGTCATCTGCAAGCTTCAGAGATACATCAAGGGAGCTTGAGCCTACAACCAGGGTCAACCATACCTAGATTCAGAGTTGTAGACAAAGACACACAAGCCCATGAGCATGCCTTTGGTTGGTGGCCTTAAACGACCGTAGGTTGAGACCTCCCTTTTCTAGGTTGATGGTCTCCCTTTTCAGAGCATTAGGGACACTTCCTCTAGAAGAAGACTAACAACCTCTGAAACCAGAATTGTCCAAAATAGGCCACGTGTCCGAATCCCACGAATCCGACATGATTAGATGGGAATTCGAATCCAAAAATGGGACACGACGTGTCCTAACGGGACACGATCGAATCCCGGTTGTGTCCCATTAAGACACATCGTGTCCCGATTTTGGGATTCGAATCCCAAAGAAGTGAGGGTTTATGAGGTTTATTGAGGGTTTATGAGGTTTGTGAGGGTTTAGGCAAATATAAAAAAACCCATCCTAGGAGAGGTTTATGAGGGATGGGATTCCTTGATTGAGTCCGTGAGGAGCATTATTCTATAGAGTGAGTGCCCCGAGTATGAGACATCACCAGAGGCCTTTTGTGGTGCTATACAGGATATTCTTGTTAGCAGATGGGACAAGAATTGCACACCTTTACATTGTTTGGCTCACTCATTGAACCCAAAATACTACAACCATGAGTGGCTGAATGGTTGAACTTCCCGCAAATTCCCTACTCACATGGATGGTGAAATCTCACAGGGGAGGAAAGATGCATTCAGGTGGGTTTTCCAGGATAGAGCATTGCTAGATGAGGTGGAGGATGCCTTGTAGAGTTTTCCACTAGCACTGGTCGATTTGCAAGATATGATGTGATTAGAGACAGGGGGGCTAAGAAGCCCTATTCTTGGTGGGCAAATCATGGGGCAACAAGCCCTCCTCTTTAGCAGTTAGCCATGAGGCTCTTCTCTCAGGTGACTTCATCCTCATGTTGCGAGAGGAATTGGAGCACATATGGGAATTTGTATAGTGTGAAGAAGAGCAGGCTTGAGCAGTCCAGGTCAGAGACAATGGTGTATGTGCACACCAACCTTCGTCTTATTTATAGGCAGAGGGAAGAGTGGTTGAGGGGAAAGACAAAGATGTGGGATGTCTTTCCTGATGATATGGGTCTAGACAGTCGTGTTGAGATGGCATTGGGCAACATGGATCTCAATGATCCAGTGCTAGAGCCTGTTAGATTTGATGACGGTGATATTTTAGAGGGGTCATCCTCCACACTAGCAGATGCAAAGGCGACTATGGATACAGGGAAGGAGAAGGATACAAAGGAGAGCAGTGGTGACCATGATGATGAGGACATTGATGCTGATTCTGATGATGACTATGAGGATTGATGACTCATGAGTCATGGGCTACCTATTGCCTTGAGGCTTGTATACTTGTAGTTGTTTTATATTTTCTATTTCTATTTGCCATTGGAATTGCACTACCTATGTAACACATTTTGATTTGATGACTTAATGAGAAAACTACAGCTGTCAGTGCCTTTATCTTATTATCTTGTAAGTTGTCTTTCATCTATGAATAATGATTTATGTGACATGTATTTGAATTTTGTATGTACTATGCATGCTATAATGTTACTAACTTACTTTGTAAACATTAAAACTAACATCTAGATGAAGATCTATGTTTGAAATCAATGAATTTGTATCATTAATGAGAATTTGTGTAAGAAATATCTAATTTTTATAATAATAATAATAATAACAATAATAATAACGAATCCTATGTGTCTTGTTCTGAGGTGTCGACGTGTCCGAATTCGACACTCGAATCCTTGTATCCTATGAAACCCGAATCCCCGTGTCAGGTTACTTAGTTAACAACTTATTTCCAGATTTGGAACTGTTTCGGGAATCACACTAAGCATTCCATGTTCAGACCCAAAGGTCTCCCTTTTCACAAAATGAGGGAGCACTTCCTCTAGCATAAGTTTTCAGCTTCTTGCCAGATTTGGAAGAGTTCTAGGAATTACATTAACCGTTCTAGTGTTGGTGGTCATCCTTTAACTGCCAGCAGTTGAGACCTCGAGTTCTCCCACTTTATATCTTCATTTGAGAGAGCACATTTAGCCATTGACTGCCACTTTTGTATTATAGCTCTCTTCTTGGACTTGTATATACCCCTCGGATTAAGGGGGGTAATGTTGGACACCTAGTTCGCTAAGGGTTGGTGTGGTGGAATGTGAATAGTCACTGGAGTCTAAAAGACCTTGGAATATGAAACCAATAGTCATAAGAATGTATTATAAATGTATATCATTGTGAATAATAAATGCAACTCATGATTATCTTATCTCTTGCCTATTCCGTGTGTTTTTTTAACAGAGATAATTAGTAAAAGTGCTTTTCATAGGATGAGCTATCCTGTTTAAAATATTTGGAATCAAAGTGCAAGGTTCTACTGGACAGAGAGGAAGTTGTTTGGCATTTAAATAGTAGGGTGATATAGATCCAAGAGGGGGATAATAACAAAAAAATCTTTCATAAGTATGCAAACTATCAGAAAATTCTCAATACTATTTGAGAGATTAAAAACCATGAAGGAATAGTGGCTAGATCTTTTAAGGAAAAGACAAAAGCCAGGATTCATTACTTCAACTCACTCTTTCAGGAGCCTCAACACTGCCCCATTCAAGAAATGATTCAAGTCTATAATCTCTATCCAGGGACATTTATGAAAGACATGAATAATTCACTAGAAGCAAAAGTTTTTGAAGGGGAAATTATGTATGCCTTATCTTCTATTGAAAAAGGTAAGGGCCCAGCTCTTGAAAAACTTGACTGTTGAATTCTTTTTGGGCTTCTATAATATTATTGAAAAGGATCTATTGAAAGTTATTAGGGATCCCTAAAGATCTGGGAAACTGCTTGGTGCCATGACCTCAACATTCATAGCATTCATTCCCTTGAAGCAAAACTCCTTATCTTTCGACGATTATAGACCAATTTGGTGCTGCAACGCTATCTACAAGTTAGTGTCAAAGATCATTGCTCTAAGGCTTAAACAAATTCTTGATCAGTTTATCTTGAAAGAAAAAATTGGGTTCCTACTACATCATCAGATTCATAACATAGTGGCATTAGCTTAGGAGGCTCTTCATTCTATTAAGAGAAGCTACTATTCTAAAGATTGATTTGTCAAAATTTTATGATTGAATCAGCTAGACCATCCTATGCCTGCTACTCTTGAAGATAGGCTTAAACCTTAACTCAGTCAATTGGATGATGGGATGCATTCTCAGTCTCTTCCACTATTCTGATCAATGGATGTTCCTACAACTTCTTTTGGGCCTCCCATGGCTTACGTCAAGATTGTCCTTTATCTTCTTATATATTTATTTTGTTAGTGGATGTTCTTAGTAAGCTAAATGCAAAAGAAAGAGCCCATAGTTTTGTCAATCAGAGTTGCTCACCTCTTGTTCGTCAATGATATACTGCTTTTTGGCTTAGGGTCAATCCAGGATCTCAATTTATTCATGCACATATTATCCCTGTACGAAAAAGTTGTAGGTTTGGCTATAAATGTCCAAGAGTCTTTCTTGTTATCAAACTTACTCCCAAAAGGGAGCTTGAATGTTTTCAAAGCTGTCTTTCCTTTTCCTTACAAAGCAATTGTTAACTTTTAATACTAGGTCAAATTTATTAATTCCTCAACAATTATTTTATACCTAGAAAAATATTTACTCAATAAAATTCTGAAAACTGTTGGAAAAAAACACTAGTATTTTTAACTTTCAAAAATAAATTGCAACAGAAATAAAATGGGAAAGTCAACATCAGGAATGCTAAAATTTGACTGCTCAGGGATGGATTTTTCCTAGGAGAAATCATATCTTTCAGTTCTGTTTTAATCACCTATAATAAAATTTCATTTCTCACAATTCTAATAGGATTTTCCAAAAGTATTAAGTCACATCTCAATTTGGAAGTGACTTTCCAAAAATAGAAAGTCATGTCTAAATGATCAAGGATGATCTCAACACATGGAATCCACTTTAAAATCAAATCAATCATGATTATACAAGTCAAGAATTATTTTTTTTATCCTTATTAGTATTATTATTATTATTATGACACTGTTATTTATAAAATAATCTAAAGTCATTCACCTTTAATAGATTAATAAAAACAAATTCTCTCGTGGAATAAGTAAATTAAATTGAGAATATCTTACTTGGCAAATCAAACCTCTCTCTTGGAATAAAATAGTAACTCCACACTTAAGAGAATGTAACTCTCCCTCACTAATTCAATGATGGGCTATCCTATTTAAAATATTTGGAATCAAAGTGCAAGGTTCTACTGGACAGAGAGGAAGTTGTTTGGCATTTAAATAGTAGGGTGATATAGATCCAAGAGGGGGATAATAACAAAAAAATCTTTCATAAGTATGCAAACTATCAGAAAATTCTCAATACTATTTGAGAGATTAAAAACCATGAAGGAATAGTGGCTAGATCTTTTAAGGAAAAGACAAAAGCCAGGATTTATTACTTCAACTCACTCTTTCAGGAGCCTCAACACTGCCCCATTCAAGAAATAATTCAAGTCTATAATCTCTATCCAGGGACATTTATGAAAGACATGAATAATTCACTAGAAGCAAAAGTTTTTGAAGGGGAAATTATGTATGCCTTATCTTCTATTGAAAAAGGTAAGGGCCCAGCTCTTGACAACTTAACTGTTGAATTCTTTTTGGGCTTCTATGATATTATTGAAGAGGATCTATTGAAATTTATTAGGGATCCCTAAAGATCTGGGAAACTGCTTGGTGCCATGACCTCAACATTCATAGCATTCATTCCCTTGAAGCAAAACTCCTTATCTTTCGACGATTATAGACCAATTTGGTGCTGCAATACTATCTACAAGTTAGTGTCAAAGATCATTGCTCTAAGGCTTAAACAAATTCTTGATCAGTTTATCTTGAAAGAAAAAATTGGGTTCCTACTACATCGTCAGATTCATAACATAGTGGCATTAGCTTAGGAGGCTCTTCATTCTATTAAGAGAAGCTACTATTCTAAAGATCGATTTGTCAAAATTTTATGATTGAATCAGCTAGACCATCCTATGCCTGCTACTCTTGAAGATAGGCTTAAACCTTAGCTCAGTCAATTGGATGATGGGATGCATTCTCAGTCTCTTCCACTATTCTGATCAATGGATGTTCCTACAGCTTCTTTTGGGCCTCCCATGGCTTACGTCAAGATTGTCCTTTATCTTCTTATATATTTATTTTGCTAGTGGATGTTCTTAGTATGCTAAATGCAAAAGAAAGGGCCAATAGTTTTCTCAATCAGAGTTTCTCACCTCTTGTTCGTCGATGATATACTGCTTTTTGGATTAGGGTCAATCCAGGATCTCAATTTATTCATGCACATATTATCCCTGTATGAAAAAGTTGTAGGTTTGGTTATAAATGTCCAAGAGTCTTTCTTGTTATCAAACTTACTCCCAAAAGGGAGCTTGAATGTTTTCAAAGCTGTCTTTCCTTTTTCCTTACAAAGCAATTGTTAACTTTTAATACTAGGTCTAATTTATTAATTCCTCAACAATTATTTTATACCTAGAAAAATATTTACTCAATAAAATTCTGAAAACTGTTGGAAAAAAACACTAGTATTTTTAACTTTCAAAAATAAATTGCAACAGAAATAAAATGGGAAAGTCAACATCAGGAATGCTAAAATTTGGCCGCTCAGGGATGGATTTCTCCTAGGAGAAATCATATCTTTCAGTTTTGTTTGAATCACCTATAATAAAATTTCATTTTTCACAATTCTAATGGGACTTTCCAAAAGTATTAAGTCACATCTCAATTTGGAAGTGACTTTCCAAAAATAGAAAGTCATGTCTAAATGATCGAGGATGATCTCAACACATGGAATCCACTTTAAAATCAAATCAATCATGATTATACAAGTCAAGAATTAATTTTTTTATCCTTACTAGTATTATTATTATTATGACACTGTTATTTATAAAATAATCTAAAGTCATTCACTTTTAATAGATTAATAAAAACAAATTCTCTCATGGAATAAGTAAATTAAATTGAGAATATCTTAATTGGCAAATCAAACCTCTCTCTTGGAATAAAATAGTAACTCCACACCAATGTTTTAAGACTCCGACTCCGACTCCGACTCGGCCGAGCAATGACTCCGACTCCGACTCCGACTCCGACTCAGTAATGACTCGGCCGACTCGTTTTCAATGACTCGGTCGTTGTAAAAAATACATTAAATATTTAGTTTTTTGATAAAAAAACATAATTTTGAAGATTTTAAACATAATTTTAAAGATTTTCATTCATGTTTCCAAACACACAACATTATAATATAGATGGAAGACAACATATGATCAAAGTAGGCTCATGAACAAATCCATTATATCAAAATGGTACCCAATGGCAATACATAGTCAACTGTCATACATGATCAAAGACTCAAAACAAAAAACACATAACCAAGGAGGCTAGAAATGGCCTCTACAAGACTACAAGTCTACAACAAAAGTACTACTGGCTAGTAGCTACTGCTAGAGGAGCCAAGATCATGTCGATCAACCTCTGGATCATCATCATCATCAGAGTCAGAGCCCCCTGCCCATGGCTCCTCCTCATCATCATCATCTCCAACTGCAACTGTAGAAGTGGTACCACTAGCAGGCTGTGCAACTGCAGTAGATGCACGCTGAGATAGAGTAGCTATGCGGCTGCGCTTTTGTCGTGGCTCAGGCTGAGCAGAGGAAGCACCTACAACTGGAGTCCTTGCTGGCTGTGAGATTGAGGCTGGTGGATCTGC
>APFE030717279.1:475-18844 GCA_000404065.3 Pinus taeda
TGATTGTCCTGTTCATCCTTTCTGACACACCATTTTCTTGTGGTGTTCTTGGAACTGTCTTCTCTTTGTGAATTCCATTATTTGAACAATACCTATCAAACTCTTTGCTGCAATATTCACCTCAATTATCTGATTTGAGACACTTCAACCTTTTTCCTATCTCATTTTCAACCAAAGCTTTCCATTTCTTGAACGTATCAAATACATCAGATTTATTTCGAATACAATAAATCCAAGTTTTTCTGGTTGCATCATCAATAAAAGTAACATAATAATGAGAGCCACCAAGAGATGATACCTGAGAAAGTCCCCATACATATGTATACACAAGCTCTAATTTTTCACTCTTCTTTTCTTTCCCAACTCTAAGGAATCTGACTCTCTTCTGTTTTTCATAAACAAAATTTTCACAGAATTTTAAATCAACATGCTTCAAACATGGAAACAAATTTCTTGAGTGAAGAATTTGCATCCCCTTCTCACTCATGTGCCCGAGCCTATGATGCCACAATGTCGTATCTTCTCCTGTAGAGGTTAAATCATTAACAGAATTAGAAATACCATTGCATAAATACAATGTACCAACCTTTCCTCCTTTCACTATTACCAAGGATCCTTTAGTGACCTTCCAGGTTTTATCTGTGAAAGTACTTACACAACCTTCACCTCCCAACTGCCTTGTTGAAATCAAAATTTTCTTAAGATCTGGAACATGCCTTACCTCCTTTAAAAGCCATTGATTTCCATTCTGCTGTTTTATGAAAACTGTACCCATTCCAATGAATTTATAGGGTTTATCATCACCCAATCGAGCTTGTCGAAAATCTGCTGGAACATAATCATGAAAATGTTTCTTATCAGGTGTGGCATGGAATGAGGCCCTTGAATCTACCACCTAGGCATCAATAATATTTTCCAATGAAAGAATCAAAGCATCTTGCAACACATCACCTGTTAAATTCGCTTGATGATTAGTTTCTTGCTGTGCGTCTCCTTATTTTCCCTTCTGATACTTGCAATCTTTCTTCAGGTGTCCTTTCTTACCACATTTCTAGCACACTATCCCCGATCAGGACTTGGATCTGGCTTTTCTTGACTTACTACGATATCCTGGGCTATTTCCTCTTTCCATTTTTCTTCCCCTAGTCTCTACAGTCAAAGCATTACCTGATGTCTCACCGGATCTTTTCTGTCACATTTCCTCGCTAAGGATTGCACTGACAACATCATCAAACTTTAAAGTACTAGATCCAAAGACAGAGTTACTAATGGCCATAACTAAACCATTCCAACTTTCTGGCAATGAGCATAGAAATAACAAAGCCCTAACTTCATCATCAAAATTTACCCCTACAAAACTTAACTGACTTGTAACTATATTAAAATCATTTAAATAGTCTGCAATAGATCCACTTTCTGACATCTTCATATTAAATATATGCTTCATAATAAATACCTTACTTGAGGCCGAGGGTTTTTCATATAGTTTGGCCAATGCCAACATTAAACCCTATGTTGTCATTTCATTTGAAATATTAAATGCTACTGATGTTGCTAGGCACAGCTGTATTGCTCAAAGTGCCTTTCTGTCGAGAATATCCCATTTTGTGTCTATCATACTTGTCAGCTTCTTTGCCTTTCCACTCAATGGTAGGTACAGATCTCTCTGATACAGATAATCTTCCATCTGCATCTTCCACATCTGGTAGTTTTGGGTGTTGAATTTTTCGACCCTAAACCTACCATCTTTTGCCATTGGTCCCACTCGAACCAGGAACCCTTCTCTCCTACGAGTTTATCAGCCAAATAGACCTTCGGCTCTGATACCAGTTGTTAGAAAATTATATATTACAGAGCAATGGAACACATAAAATATTGCAGAAATATAAACATAGAAATCACATAAAACAAGAGAGACACAGATATACGTGGTTCACCCAATTTGGACTACGTCTACAGAGAAATAACCAATCCTTCTTTTATTATATTATCCAACAAACTGAAGAGATACAACCTACAACAAATCCACTGTAACACCCTCTTCACTCTCAATCTCCTCTCTTTTCCTTACTCAGAATACTGAGATATGATATAGACACAATACAATTCCCCCTATATAATGAGAGGTTGCCTTCTAGGGCAAAAAACCCTAAATTAAACATAAATTCTACCATTAGATCATCCGCCTAATGAATGGCCCAGATTGAATAGAAATTACTAGACTTTACAAGGTAATTTTATACCTATTTTTAGCTTCGGGGGCGCTGCACCCGAACCCCCCCCAGGGGACTGCTGGCCCTTAGACCCCCATAGGGGGACAAGTCCCCCCCACACTCCCCCGCATGGACGGGTGTACAATATTCCTGTGGTATACATTTGGCTTAGACCTTTGAATATAAAAGATAATCAGGCTCCACAACCAACATGTTTGATATAGAGTGTTCCTAGTCCACAGTTGCTAGGCGGTAAGACGAGAGTTAAGAACCTATGCATTGCTCTAACATACCTGGGTAGGCTCACCATTGTGATCACTAGGACACTTAGGAAATTTTGATGCTTTGATTAATGTGTTTTCAGCTCTTTAGTCGCTAGGCGGTAAGATGAGAGGTAAGAACCTGCGGATCACTCTAACATACCTAGGCAGGCTCACCATTGTCGAAGATTGAGGCACTTAGAGTGTGATTTAATACACATAGGGTCCATATGTGCATTTGTAGGACTTATTGAGACACTGAAATCACCCCCACTCTAACATGTCACAGGAATTATGGGTCATAAAAATGAAACGAAGGGTGAAGATTTGGGAAGGAAGACATTTATCCAAGAATTAATCTCTAAGGCAGAAAAAGAACAATCCATCTCTCAAAGGAATGCAAGGAAAACAGGGCCATAGAAGGCTGTTACTCCCATAGCGAAATTAGAAACCTCCAATACCTCCATCTTGGGACCGTATCATTCTAAGGTTAGCACTCATACCCTAAAGATCAAGGATTTGATTTATGAGCAAGAAGGGTAAGTTAGTAGACATAATTTGAGGACCAAGGGACAAGGGGAAACCAAGGGGGAACATCAGACACCTGAGGCGGAAAAGCACCTTATGAATTATCAATATTCGGATACCATTAGTGCGATGAAACAACCAACCCAAGTGGTATTTGAGGCATTAATCACACCCACAGGGCCATCACAAAAACAACTCAAAGAACAACTACTATAGGAAGGGTTAGAAGAATTCATCATGGGAGACAAAAATGATAAAAATGCTAAAATATACACCACTACTAGCACCTTTGGGTTCCTAATCAGGAATATTGGAGGTGAAGCTCCTATGAAAAACATTCCTCTATCATCTTTACCATCCTTTCAGGGGATGACTGTGGAAGATCCAGAAACATTTTTTTTTGAGTTTGATGTCCTATGTAGAAGTTATGGCTATAGAATAGATTCTCAAAAACTAAATTTATTTCCTGCTACTTTAAAAGGAGCAGCCTTGAGATGGTTCATGGGATTAGGTCCCGCTTGCATTTCAACGTGGAATGATATGAAGGGAACGTTCTTGTCAAAGTACCAGGACTATTGTAGGACCGGGGAATTAAGGGAGGAGATATTTAGGATGACATAGAAGGAGGAAGAAAGACTGGAAGATTATGTGGAACGGTTCCACTACAATTTGCAGAGGTCTAAACACAACGATTTAGACTCGCAAATCTTAAAGACTATATTCATCAGAGGAATGAGGGATGACTGCCTTGACACCCTAAACCTATTAGGAAAGGGGGAGATATCACAAGAGGCATTCACTGAAATTATAAATCTCTACCTATGATGCTCTTGAGGATCATCTAAAGCAAAAAGTACAATTCGGGATGCCTCTGTTCACATACAAAAACCTGCAGGTGGAGGAGTAACTAGAGTAGAGATCAGAAATTTGTTTGAAAATTTCAAGACCAATATCCTCAGTACTCTCTTAGCCCAGATAACAACATCACAGATCAAAAATACACAAGCAAAAGTTGATACACCCCTGGCCGTGTTTTGTCTGACTTGTCGAAAGAAACATCCTCACAGGGAATGCAAATTAAATAGCATCAGCCTGTGTAACATCTGCGAGCTGGAGCATTCGACAGAGAAGTGTCTGAAGCTTCCTAGACTAAAGGTACTACTTAGAGAATCAAGAAAATAGGTGCAATCCTCTTACTTCATCACACCAAGGAGGCCATGAAAACCACAACCTCCAGGTATGTCTCAAGACTTTTCCCCTTTCAATTCATGGAACAATGCATATAATAACCAACCATATCCATGGAAATATCCTGCCCCTCCTTTGATCTAGGTGGATATCAGTGGCCACCTGCCAATTCCACTTGGACCCCCACTATTGCTTCTTTCAGTTTTTTAGTTTTCTTAATTATAGCACAGTTTACTATATTTAGCAGTTTTTCAGGTTCCAAACTTCCGGAGTTGTTTTGAGGCCCTAAATGACATTTTTTGGGAAATCTACCACCAGTGTTTTTCTATCTAAATTCATTTTTGTCATATTCCTCAGAGAGATATTTCCAATGGGCTATCATGCACATCAAATGGAGATAATATGACCAAGTCACGACCCTTGGAAGTTTGTTGTCCAACTCACCCCAATGGGGCCCATAAACTCTTAGTGTTACATCTCCTCGGGTTAGGGTTTTAGTTGTTTAGGGTTTGCTATTATTGTTCAATAATAAAAAGGCCCTTGAGCCTCATTGTAAGATAGTTCAGAGGCATGTAGCTGCCACATCTCTTCTCAGAGATCAGGCTACCATCGCCCTAGCTGGTTTATTTCCGTTCCTGTTTGTAAGCATATTTCAGTAATTTACTCTATGAAATGAAGTATTATTTCCGCTTCATCTCTGTGTTTACGATTATCTCTATAATTTATTGTGTTCCTATTTAAATCCGGATCAGTAGTAACAAACCAATATGCTTTTCTTCTCTGTTTTTCTTTGCATGTCCCCAATGAGGTCGAGATATAAGGAGTTGGGGCTTGAATTGGTCGAACCTTTGTAAGACCAGCCTCGCAAATCCTGATGGCCTCCCATGGCAGATGGAAAGAAAGATGAGGGGGTAGGAGATCCTATCAAAATATTACTTGAAGAAGCCCTCAAGTGACAATGGAATGGGATGATGGACAACTTTGCCCAGATCCTCTAGCGGCTACCCAGGGGCGACACATCGGCTTCCAACAGCAACTCTGGAAACGACACACCATTTAAGGTACAAGTTAATTTTGAAATCCCCATATTCAAGGGTAAGATAGACGCAAATGCTGTCGATAAATGGTTAAATGTGATAGAGGGTTATTTTTTTGTTCATGATTTTTCTAGTTGGGAAAAGATTATTTTCGCTCTTCTCAAAGCATCCCCCCATGTTAAGGATTGGTGAGAAACCTACTGCGAGTAGAAGGATGAAAGTATAGGCTCACTATTTTCAGTTGCACCCACTTGGAATTCATTTGGGGATGTCATCAAGGAGTAGTACTACCCTGTCGAAAGTTATGAGGATCAATACATAAAGTGGACCACGCTGCGGCAGGGAAGGGACCAAGACGTGTTTGAGTTTACCAATATTTTCCATACCCTTCACACAAAGTTGGGTATCAAGGATATAGAGCATCATTTGTTACTCAAATAGCATGGCTACCTGCACAAGTACATCCAGGAAGAAATAGAATTCCTGAACATCTCCTTGCTCAACACGACATACCGATATGCAGTCAAGGTCGAACAAAAGTTTAAACAGAAGAAGCGAGAGTTTGGATCTACGAATCCGAAACAAGGGAAAGGTGCCCCCAAACCACAAAACAAAGGACAAAGCCAAGGCAGGGCAGCACAAGACAACCTACCAAAGCTGTAAGCAAAGAACAACACCGCGAAGTTGAAAAAGGACATGGGAAAGTGGTGTGAGTTCCATAAGAGCTCAACTCACAACACAAGTGAGTGTCAGGCCAAACAGTCACTAGTGGCCGAGCTAAAGGTTTTAGAGTCAGATTCATGTTCCGACAATGAGTCAGAACTTGATAAGGGGAGTGACAAAGGGAAGTAGATTATCGATGCAGAGCCCAACACCACCGTTGCCACCACGAAGATCTAAAAGAAGGAACATGAAGATCTAGAGGAGGAGGAGCGTCTCTTCCATTCCTAGATGTGGGTAAAGGGCTCCTTGCTAAAGTTCATTGTTGACAGTGGGAGCCAAAAGAACCTCATTTTGGTAGAGGTTGTGAAGTGGTTGAGCTTATTGACCATAGCACAACCACAACCATACACCATCGGGTGGGTTCACCAAGGACAAGATCTTCGCGTGAGGCAACAGTGTCGCCTTCCATACAACATCAAGCCCTTCACGGATGAGGTATTGTGTGAGATTTCTCCCCTTGAAGTTTGCGATGTATTATTAGGACAACCATACTTGTGGAAGTGACATGCTGTGTATGAATCAAGGCCCTGGGTTGTTATTGTTACTTTGGGAAATAAGTTGTACAGGATACCAGAGGCAGCACTACCTACTGCCATCTCTTTGGTTACTACAAAACAATGCAATAAGCTCATTTCCAAAATCGGGAAATTTGTTTTCCTGATGATATGCCCTCAAGGAAAGAAAAAGATGCTGACCACGACCTCCAGACAGGGCCCCTCCACACGATAACTATAGATTGATAAGGTTGTGGAGGAGTACGAGGACATCTTCACCTCCCCCGCAGGGGTTCCTCTGCACTGTCAGGTCAAGCACTCCATTGATCTAACCCTAGGTGCACTGCCACCCAATGGACCAATCTATTGGCACTCGATTCTGGAGAACGATGAAATCAATAGGTAGATTCAGGAGCTGCTGCAAAAAGTTCACATACATCCAAGTTCTTCGCCCTGTGGGAGACTGATCGTGTTGGTACAGAAGAAGGATGGGACTTGGAGACTCTGTATTTACTGTCACGCAATGAACAAGATCACTATTCGTAATAGGTACCCAATCCCATAGATTTATGACCTCCTGGACCAACTGAAGGGAGAAAAATATTTCAGCAAGATCGATTTGAATTCAGTTTATCACCAGGTACCAATCGAACCCTCTGATGTGTGGATGACTGCCTTCAAAGCCAAGGAGGTCCTTTTTGAATGGTTGGTTATTCCTTTCGGATTGACAAATGCTCCTGCAACCTTCATGAGGATAATGGATGACATCTTACAGCCATTCACCAACTCATTTGTAGTGGTATACTTGGATGACATCTTGATCTTCAGCCAAAGTTGGGAAGAGCACCTCCACCACATCCGGCAGGTTCTCCAAACACTGCGGCAACATAAGTTATGTGCCAATTTGGAGAAATGCAGTTTTGGCATGACCCAGGTTCAATATCTGGGATACATTGTTGATGAACAGGGGTGCATGTGGATCTAGCCAAGATCCAAGTCATTTGGGATTGGTCATCTCTAACCACTCTGACAGAGCTTTGCAACTTTCTAGGCCTTCCCAACTTCTACCGTAGGTTCGTGTTGGGATTTCTTCATATCACTTGGCCCTTGAGTCAAGTCACAAGGGAGGAGCTAAAGAAAAATTCTTTTGGTTTGAATCTCAATAGAAGGCATTCATAGAGTTGAAAGATCACCTCTACTCGGCACCAGTTCTTGCATTACCAGACTTGCAACAACCATTTGAGGTCAAGATGCCCCTGACTATGCTGTTGGGGTAGTCCTTTCTCAACACGGGCATCCAGTGGCATATCATAGTGAGACACTTTCAGACACAGTCTAGAAGTATCCCACTTATGACAAAGAGATGTATTCCATTGTGTAGGCATGCCAACAATGGAAGCATTACATTTTGGGGAAGGAAGCAGTCATCCACATAGAACACCAACCCCTACAGTTCATACAGACCCAAGGGAAATTGCAGAATTATCCCCATCAGAAGTGGTCCACATACCTACAACAGTTCCATTTGAATATCAAGTACAAGAAGGGTAGCACCAATAATGTTTCAGATTTCCTCAGTTGACCACTGATCATGGTGTTAACCACTGTGCTCAACTCTTGTGGGAACGCGACTTCTGATTGGTCACTTCTCTAAAAAAGTGACCTAGAGTTTGGCCACACATAATAGACACTCTTGGAGGGTCAGCATGTTCCATATTTTTACCTCCAGGATGCCTTGTTATGCTACCTAGGTCACCTTTATGTTCCTTCAAGCCAGCATGCCAAGATGATTTGGGAAGCACACTACAATTGGGCTGCTGGGCATGTCAAGGTCGAAAAAATGGTGGCAGTACTGCAAAAGTATTTCTATTGGTTGAATCTTCGACATGATATTGGGAAGTACATCAAATCATGCATTGCCTGCGCCATTGCCAAACCAACCATCAAGAAGCAATGCCTCTATACCTCACTGCCTACTCCTAGTCAACCTTGGGAATCTATCTCCATGGATTACATGTCAGGTATTCCTTCCAATAAGCATGGAAATGACTATGTTTTTGTGGTCATCGACAGGTTCTCAAAGATGGATGTTATGGTGGTGTGAAAGAAGAATATCACAGCAGAAGCCACTGCTAAACTATTCTTTGAACGAGTGTGGATACACTTTGGGATAACATGGTCTATCATCTCAAATCATGACAATAGGTTCCTCAGTACATTTTGGTCTAGTCTCTGGTCGATGGTGGACACCATATTGACTAAGTCCACAACCTTCCATCCTCAAACTAATGGTTAGATAGAGGTTGTAAATAGGATGATCGTACACATTCTGCACATGTACAACTCAAAGCATCCATGCACATGCGACAAGAGCCTCCCTGATGTTCAACAAAGCTACAACTGGGCTCTCCATAGCTCGACTAGATACAACCCTTTTAAGGTGGGCTTGGGATTCTAGCCATTATGTCCCACTGATGTGGCCATGCCATTTGCAGCTACTCACGCAGATTCGGCTCATGTCCAGTCTGAAATAGATAAGGAAAAAAATTTCATTGAGCACATCCAACATATTCGCCAGTAGGTCCATGACATTCTGGAGAAATCAAATTCCAAGTACAAGCAGTGACATGATCAACATCGGGTACCGCACAAGTTTCAGCGGGCAAAAAAGTCTGGTTGCTTTTGCAAAAGGAATGCCTTACTAGAGCCTATTAGAAACTTAGACCACTCTAATATGGTCCTTACACCATTACCAAGGTTGTGGGAGACAATTCATCTGAGCTCAACATTCCCCCATTCCTTGGCCTGCACCCATTGTTCAATGTGGACCGCCTTCGGCCATACTTTTGACCATTACTAGACACATCCGACATTGCAGAATAGCTCACACCCACAAAGTTAAATCCAAATTGCATGGAACAAGTTGCAACTGATCGAATCATGGACACACAGATCAAGCACACTCGCCAGCAGAATATCCAACTGTACTGAGTTGTCAAAGTAGGCCAACTCCTTCACTAGGGCGAGTGGCTCACCAGGGACCAAGTTCAACAGAAGCTCCCTCATCTCATGGAGGAAATCAACGCAATGGGGACCATTGCTTCCTAAGGGGGGAGGAATGATACAGGTGGATATTGGTGGTCATCTACCAATTCCACTTGGACCCCCACCATTACTTCTTTCAAATTTTCAGTTTCCTTAATTATAGCACAATTTACCATTTTTAGTAGTTTTTCGGGTCCTAAACTTCCGGAGTCATTTTGATGCCTTGAACGATGTTTTTGGGAAATCTACAACTAGTGATTTTCTAACTAAAATCATCTTTTCTGTTGTAGTCCTTGGAGAGATCTTTCCAACGGGCTATCATGGACGTGAAACGAAGATAATATGACCAAGTCGCGACCCCCGGAAGTTGGTTGTCCAACTCACCCCAATGGGGCCCATAAACTCTTGGTGTTACATCTCCTTGGGTTAGGGTTTTGGTTGTTTAGTGTTTACTCTTAATGTTCAATAATAAAAAGGCTCTTGAGCCTCATTGTAGGATAGTTTAGAGGCATCTAGCCGCCACATCTCTTCTCAGAGATAACTTACCATTGCCCTAGCTGGTTTATTTCCATTCCTATTTGTAAGAATATTTCAGTATTTTACATTAATGAAATGAAGTATTAATTCTGCTGCATCTCTGTGTTTATGATTATCTCTATAATTTGTTGCATTCTTGTTTAAATCTGGATCATCCTTCAACTCAATTCCCTTCACCCTGGAACCAATGTTCTCCATCTCCTCCTATTGAATATCCTCAATCCCAACCATACCCTTGGAACTAGAATTGGAGAGGAAATGTCGAGAATTTAGCTCTACCTCACCACCCATGTAGCAACAGCTACAATTATCTCCTTTCCAAGGCCCTACTCCTCCACCACCTATGCAACCTAACCCAAATCCAAACAATAAAGTAGCTCAGGGCATAGAGGCTTCTACAACCTTCTAGACCTACTTTATTATCCTTGTGGAACTTAATGAAATACAATTGCAATCAGGCATGGTAATTAACCCCATACACTCCCCCATCATTATAGAGGAGGACAATGAACCATCCAAAGGAGAAGTCGAAAGCTTTGAGGCAGCTACTACATCTACAAAAGTTGATATAGAGGAAGTTGTTACATATGTAATAGCTAATTTGGGGGAGGCTGATACACCTATCACAACAGATTCAACTGTTGTTATGCAGGACTCCTCGTACCCTCAGAGATTGTCTGAGCGTAGGATGAATTCATAACCTAAATCTGATTTCCTTAGGGAGTTGCAAAATTTGTATGTATGAACTCCTTTGTTGCAAGCCCTTAAAGAAGTACCCATCTATGCCAAGACAGTGAGAGATTTGTGCATCAAGAAACCTGGGAGGAAGCCTAAGACCCTGCCACCATACATGTCATGGGAAAGGTATCTAAATTAATGTCTGCTCAGACTCTCCTTACTCAGTACCATGATCTAAGAACTCCCACAGTCATCGTCTACATTAATGATTAGCCCATATCCAATGCATTGATTGATCTTGGGGCTTCCATTAATGTAATGACGAAATATTTGTTTATCTCTCTCGGGCTACAAGGACTTAGACACACCCCTCTTGTGCTATAATTGGCAGATAGGACCTGTATTAAACCTGAGGGGATGCTAGAATATTTAGTGATTATGATAGCTTCCTAGAGATACCCGATTGCTTTCCTTATCCTACAACCCAAGTCCAATTTGGGGGGGGGGGCATCCTTTGATCTTAGGGAGACCTTGGATTACCACTGCAGATGCATACATAGGCTACATGACGGGATCCATGGTGATCTCAGATGGCCAGGATATCCAGAACCTTAATCTTTATCCCCCAAAACCAAATGTGGATGTGTAAAACCCTTGGTGGGATGAGTTTGAACCTCAGTTAGATATTTCCCTACCACTCCTCACTTTGGGGAAATCCCAATATTTTAAAGATGAGACAAAAGATGATGTTATTAATGGTTTTATTAGTAATTTACTTTTGGTTGCTTCTGTTAAAAATGAAAATGAGGAGAAAGAGGTGGAAGATATAGATTTTGAACAAATGAGAACTACTCCAAATACTACTAGTAGCCCAATTGAGATTGAATCTGGAAAATATTTGAATATTAATCCCAATTTGACTGTTGAACAAAATCAATGGTTGTTACAACTGTTATAGAAGTATAAAAAGGCATTTGAATGGGATTATATGGGTATGAAAGGGATCCACCATAACCTGTGCACCCACCATATTTGTTTGAAGGATGGATGCAAACCAGTCAGACAGACACAATGCAACATGAACCCTGCATTGAAGGAAGTGGTGATAGAAGAACTACAAAAACTTCTGAATGCTAATTTTATTTATCCAATATCTGATAGTCAGTGGGTGTCACTACTTTTCATCGTTCCTAAAAATAAAGCCAAGTGGAGAGTGTGTGTTGATTATAAAGAACTCAACAAGGCCACTCAGAAGGACCATTTTCCATTACCATTTATAAATCAGTTCCTTGATACTCTCTCCGGAAAGAAATACTTTTCATTTTTGGATGGATTGGGTGGCTACAATCAGATACAGATTGCCCCAGAAGACCAGGATAAAATGACCTCTACTTGTCCTTGGGGAACCTACACATACAGAGTGCTACCTTTTGGGCTTTTTGATGTGCCAGCAACCTTTCAAAGGGAAATATTGGGAATTTTTTCTGACTTATTGAATGACTGTATGGAAATCTTCATGGATGATTTCACACCCTATGGAGATGCTTTTGAAACAACATTAGTCAATCTGGAAAAAGGGTTAGAGCAGTGTGTATAAACTAATGTTTCCTTGAGCGCTGAGAAATGTCACATGATGATGACTGAAGGGATCGTGCTTGGACATTACATTTCTGCTGATAGAATCAAGGTAGACCCTACAATAATAGAGGTAATTATAAGAATTCCAGCCCACAAAATGCAGAAAGAGGTATGTAGTTTCTTGGGGCATGCAAGGTATTACAGTAGATTTATAGAAAAAATTTCAACAATCGTATTGCCATTATTTTCCTTGCTCATGAAGGATGTTTATTTCTTGTGGACAAGGAAGTGTGAGAAGGCCTTCTTAAAGATTAAATGTTGTGTATCAGCATCTCTGGTCTTGTGAGGACCTAATTAGGAATTGTCATTTCACATAGCTATGGATGCATCAGATATTGCTGTAGGTGTTGTTTTGGGCCAATTGGAGGATAAGAAACCTTATGCTATTTACTACATAAGTAAAAATCTAACTCTAGCTAAGCTCAACTACACAGTGATCGAGAAGGAGTTCTTAGCAGACGTGCATGCCATCAATAAATTCTGGCATTACATCACCAGATATCAAGTATTTGTACACATTGACCACTATGCCATTCATTGTTTAATGAATAAGCTAATTACAAATGGTAGGATTACACACTGGTTATTGCTGTTACAAGAATTAGATATCACTATAGTAGATTAATTTCTTTCTAGGCTAACTATTGATGACAATTGCACTCCTACGAAAGATTCTTTCCCCAATGAATATGTTTTTTCTATTTCTACTTACTCACCTTGGCATGCAGATATAGCCAATTATCTTGTTGCAGGGAAATTTTCCCAATATTTATCCTCCAAGGAGAAAAATAAAACCATACAAAAAAGTGCTACATATACCTAGATGGATGGGAACCTCTATCACACTCGACTTGATTTCCAGATCAGACGCTGTGTTAGAGAGGATGAGGTCTTTGACATCCACAAAACCTGCCATGAGGAACCTTGTGGAGGACACTTCATAGACAAACATACAAGATACAAAGTCCTTTCAACAGGATACTACTAGCCGATAATATTTCAGGATGCCAATATGTTTCTGAAGGGTTGTGATAGCTGTCAAAGGATGGGCCAACCACTGCAATAAGATGAGATGTTGTTAATGCCCGAGATTGTCATAGAACCTTATGATAATTTGGCTCTAGATTTTGTAGGATTAGTCAATCCATCATCTAGACAGAAATCATACATCTTGGTCTATACTAACTATGTCATGAAATGGGTTGAGGCGAAGGAACTAACCAAAGCCACAAAGCAGGTTGTCTTAGACTTCCTGTTTGAAGACATCTTCGCCCTGTTTTGCATAACCAGAGAGAAAGTCACAAATGGAGGACCATAGTTCACATCTCATAAGATTCGGGAGTGTTATAGACATTTTTGGGCACTTCAACCCCAATCATAAATGTCCATAAACTGAGGGCTCCTAAGTCCCTAAAAGTGTTGCTTCACTACCTAAAGGAACAAGGTCAGCTGATTACATCATCTCCCAGAAGTTATCCACTAAAAACTTCTCATAAATGGTCAAACTGGACCATACTGAAAGTTCAGTGCAGAGGGTGCGATGCATATCACCTTCCCAGTGTAAAAGGTGTGATGCTTATTGAATTAATCCTCTGTAGGGTGCGATGGTCGGGAATGGAAAAATGGCAGCGACACAATGCAAGGTGGAAGATCATGGAATCTTCCAGAAGCTTCCCCTTTGACACTTGCCTTTGTGTTTCGACCAGGGATGAGTAAGAGATCATCATTCTCCAAGTGGAAGCAGGAACTATCAAAGAGAGGACACTAATCAAGATCCCAGAAGATGACTCACCTCTCTGTAATCATCTATATATGGATCCCTCACTCACAGAGATCCAGGGCTGGAATTGTACTTATAGAGAAGTGCATTGGTTTTCTGTGTTACATTCATAATTTGTGTGATCTAAGCTTTGCTTGAGGGAAGAGGGCTTCCTAGCTGGAGGATGATGCTGGTGAGGTCAGTAAATTGGTTGTATTCCTCTTGCTACTTTCATCTTAATGGAAGCTATTCTAGTTTTCTTCCATATTCTTGTGTACTTGTTTATATATGCATTTATATGGTTAACACACATCTGGTCCTGTGTTATTTATGAATATAGATCTTTGTTTCTTCGATAGTAGTATGTTGCTATGATTCCACAGGTTCTCTTTGAAGCTACGCAGACGAAGAAGAAGCGGTGAAGCTCTACCAATAAGGAGAGGAAATCAAGCGCAAGACTAAGGTTGGTGTTCTTGGTTCTCCTCTTGTCTATTTTCATAAAAGAAAACGAAAGTAGAATTTACTTGTTTGTTTCTAAGATAGCCACCCATCTTAGTGGGAATATCAGCATCCGAGTGGACACTATTCCCGGTAACAAAATGGCAACTCCACTGGGGAGCAACTAGATTGTTTGTTAACCTATCTATCCTTGTTTCTTTTATAAACTTACGGACGAAGCCTGAAGTCAAGCCAGCTAGCCTTCGAACTGTATTTGTTATACCAATGCAAAGTAGATCAATGTTGCTTCAGTCTATCTCTGGGTTTTGTTTATGAATTAAACAATAGATCTGCAAGAAATCTAATTGCCCTAAGTGGTGGCTCTAGTAACCTCTTTAGATCACCCCTGTGTTTTACATACACTGAACAATACTTACTCAGCCTAAATCCCTGAACTGAATTGCAAATTCTGAGTGAAAACCTGTTTAAAGTCTCGCACTGGTACCATCGCACCCTGCCTTCAAGGCAGTCTGTATGCATTGCACTTCCCGAGTGCAGTAGGTGCGCTGCATACTGGTTTCATTGTGTAACAGGTGCAATGGTCAGGGAGGGTTAACTTTACCCTCAGACTGTGGTTTTTTTCTCACTGTTTTTAGTCCTATTCAGGAGTTTTGCTATCTGTAGTTAGTGTATTTCTGTGAAAACCCCCTTCTCTTGCATTACTCCGCCTCCCTAGTGCAAAGAACTGTAAGTGTTTTTTATATATTGTGCATCATTTTCAGTTCTCTTTTGCAAAAAAGTAGCATAGTCGAACTGTCATTCCTGGATCTAAAAGTGTCGTAGCTGTCGTTTTCAGTTTTAGGAGACAATCCCATTGTTTATGATAGTCAATTATACAGTTATTATTGCATATGATTTGAATTAATAGTTTTTTAAAGTGTTGAAAAGCAATTTTCATTTCAAAATCGCAAAGTGTCTCTCCTACCTTCACTTCATTTTGAAAAAGAATTTTGTTGAGTACTGTTGCTTTAAAAGTAACTCAGATTTGCACATAGCTTTCTTAACATCATTCATACATTAAGAAGGCTGAAAACAAATACATGCATATGCATTTGCATTTCGACAGCGTGGTTTGATTTAGGACTGTGCATTTAGCGTGTGCTCTGTGCTCTGTGAAGAAAAGATTCTTGACTTTCTTTCCTTAGTAGCTAGGATTTTCATTTGTGAAAGAAGGTTTAACGTTTGTTTATCATCTTGGACTGCATTTTAGGAATTATATACACATTTTTCAGTGAACCTGAAAGGAAAATTAAGAAAGATCAACTTAAATAATTTAATGATCAACAACGCTTTGGAACTTAATGCACAACATCTAGAGTCTAGGCTAGAGACATATTCCCACGTGTAAAACCTGGTAACTGTTGTTTTCAGTGTTGTTGGGTGATTCCTCCACTCTAGACGCATCCGTACGGACTTGTGCTCCCACGTACTGTCGAGTATATATTGGGAGACCACAATAGGATGCATCCTTTATCCTTAGGAAGTCGTGTCTGCCGCCCTATCGATCGCAATGCACTGAACACAACATTCGAGAAGATTGACTGTTGTACCGTAAAAAGTATTTTGCAATTTTGCGATTGGTTTGGTAATCCTCTCTGCCTAGATCTCCAGAGAAGTCCATTTTGCTCCTTTTCAGACTCCTTCAAGGAAAAGGTCCTATGATCACTTGTCACTTCAGGCTCAATACAAATCGAAGGCGACTAGAGTCATCTTTTTTTTTTCTCGACTCTTTAAAATTGAAAAAACAAGTTGTGTCAAAGCGTCTAAAATTTATTTTAGTCAGAATAACATCACAAATTCCCCCATTGGTATTTATGTTGAGAAAATGGAGTCTACCAACCAAGGATTTCCCCTTGGAGGAAATCCTATTCCCTTCTCCTCTTGGGGAGATGTTGGTGCACCTCATATGGCCACTTTGTCACTTCCAAGGTTGACAATTGGTTTGCCTGTCTGGCTCTTCTCTACCTTTGTCGTTCAGAATCCCGTAATTCCTGAACAGTATAATCAACAACTAGACGACACTAGAGTTGCCTCCCAACCTTCTACTTCATCGGATTCTCCCTCTCCTCCTTCCTCTTTGCTTGATAAAGCCGATAAAGCTAAAAATCAAGTAACTGAGAAGAAGAAGAAGCAGAAAGAGAAAAAGGAAAAGAAGAAAAAGGAACCAAAATCGAAAGGAGGCAACCAAACGTCGTCTAGTGAAAATCCTCACACTGCACCGTCGAAACCTAAATCTCCCTGTGTCATTTGTAATGGAGACCACTATCACTGAGATTGTCGCTGCATCCCTCGGATCTTAAGGGACTGGTCTCCTCGTTTGCACAATCTGGTGGCGTCAACCTCTGACGATCATGTTGAATGCACACCATCAACCAGTGAAAGGGAAGCACATGGACAGAAAAGGAATCCCAAATTTCCTTGTAAGTTGTGTGAAGGCAATCACGCTGTCCACTGTTGTCCCTTCCTTGACGAGGCTAAAAGAGTTTTGGATGATCGTCCGGTTTCACCGCTACGACTTCCTCCTGGATATAAAAAACTCTTACCAAGTCCTCCACCGGTTGAAAATCTGGTTGGCCCATCTTTGTGGTCAGCCGAAGCATCTATAATTGAAAATGAACCCTCTGAATCCATACCAGACGAAAGTCAAAAGTTCGAGACGGCAGTTGACCCGGTCTTGCCTTTAGAGTGCTCATCTTCGAATAATACCGTCACTGAAGAGAAAGAGAACGAAACCGTTCAAATTCTTTTCATCAACACAGACTCCAATGAACTTGGGGGTAGTCCTCCCATTCCTTTATTGCAGGAAGGAATTTCATCAGAGTCATATCCAGCTGTCTATTTGGCCCCACCACCAAGAAACCTAGTCGTTTCCTTCGACTAGAATCTACTAGGCAGACCCCGTTTACCAGCTAGTGTACCATTCAGAATCATTGTACGAGCTTACAAAATGGTCATGGCTGGTATCGTCATCGATGAAGGGGCTTCTGTGAGTATTCTTTCCTCAACTGCTTGGAAAGCACTTGGTTCGCCATTGCTTTTGCCCAAAATGAGAAATCTAACAGGCTTCTACAAAGGAACCAATCGACCTTTAGGGATCCTTCCAAATGTTCCCATTACTTTGAGAAGGAAAACCATTCACATGAACGTGATGGTAGTTCAAGGACCCTTGGATTATAATCTACTCCTTGGACGTGACTATATTTATTGCATGGGAGCCATCGTCTCCTCACTCTTTAGAGTAATGTGTTTTCCGCACAAAGGCAGAATGGTCAAGCTCATAGACCAAATGCCGTTCCCTGGTTCACACATCGAAAATAGTCAAATACCATCCCTAAATGGTCTCTTCACGCAAGGAATGTCTCATCGATCTCCAGTCCATCCACCTGATAAGCGCGAGTGGTTCAGGAGGATGTGACTGAAACCCAGAAGGCATGCACCCTGGTCTGTTTCGGCAGGAAAACCTTGGGTATAGGGTAGGTTTCCGCGGAGAATATATGACTAGTCTGATGAACCCATCCTTACAGGAAAATGGGATCAGGCTAGAATAAGATACCTTCATTAAAGTTATATGAGTGGAATGCATCTGTGCCACTCACCTTTGTATGTTTCGATAGACATCGCCAAGGAATCATTTTATCTGCTATGCGGATGAAACTTTCATTGTAACCTGGGAATTTTTCCCTATACCTGGGTGCATGAAAACCTTTCCACATGCAAGTGAAGAGCGGCTATTTATTTTTTAAATTTGTAGGACCTCTAACCCTTTAAACC